>VUQR01001152.1:33465-55735 GCA_015108515.1 Hemichromis elongatus
CCCACCCACCTCACCCCCTCCCTTTCTCTCTAACCCCCTCTTTCTCAGTCTATCACTCGTTCCCTTTCTTCACCCCACTCCTCCTCTTCTTCTCTTTCATTCACTTTTTTTGTCATTTTTTTGTGCCCCCTTCTTTCCTCAGACTGCCTCTCTTCCCTCCCTTTTATTTTTGCCTTTTCTCCTTCTATCCCTCCTCCTCTGTTTCTCTCTCCTCTATTCCCTGGCACAAATTGGCATCACATGATGCCCATTCCCACTTGTGCCCAGATCCTGCCCCACTCACACACAGACACACACATGCATGTGCATACATCACAGGGTGGCTGATGTCTTTCATTCAGCCCTGTGAACCTCAGTGCTGTACATTTTCTACTAAGTTCTGTTTGTATGAAATTTAATCTACGCACATCACCAGTGCAGTTTAAACAATTCTTCCTGTGCAAAAAGCCTGCATGGACACGGAGCATTTTTCACTATGTGTTTATTGTCCGTGTCATCGCGCTGGCTTCGAGTATTATCAACATGTTTCAGTGATGTGATCAGAAACACATCACTGAACACACAGCACGTAGTTGTAAGTTTGTGGGTAGAGATGTACGAACCTAGCATGCAGCATGTCCGCTATAAAAAAGACACAGTTGTGCCACATTTTGGAGCCACAGATATTTCATTTGGTGGTTGGAATTTAGACTAAAGTCCAATATGCCAGAGAGCTTTCAGCTCTAAACCTTCACCCTCCTATCTTTCTAAAGCCACGGCAGCCCTGCTGAAATCTTTCCCACTGCTTTCTCTTCCCCTTGCGAGAGGCAGATTTCTTTAGCATGTGTTGCTGCCTTGTGGCCCCCACTGCCAACAAGTGACATCTGCTGGCCAAATGGAGGAATGACACCTCACCATATGCATTTTCCGTTTTGACGTGAACATTGGATAGGTTGAGAAATTCAGAGACAGACTATTATTCAGACAGAGAGACTAACAGCCACAGATTAGAAAACTAGCCTCAAATCACTTGACAATTTCTTTTTTTTTGTTGCCCTTTTTACTCTTGCATTTACCCCGACAACAAATAGGACTCTCTTTTTGGTTCGTTTTTTTTTTTCTCTCTCTGTGTCGCCTGTTCCTCCCTCCCCGCCGATCTCTCCCTGTACATCACAGCTCATCAGCATAGGCACAGATAAAAGATAAAAGAAACAGGGCAGAGGGAGAGAGGAGGGGGTATCCATGGGCAGCCAGCCAGCCCCCTCCATCCCTTCTACCCCCTGCCCTCTTCTCTCTCCCATGGTTGATTCCCTTTAGGCCCCTCTCACCCCTTCTCACCCCCCTCTCACCCCCTGGCTCCCCGGCTCTGTGTGGCGTTGGCAAAGAGAGGGCGCAGGCGGCACACAGACGGCCACGCAGATGGGCAACGGGCAAAGCAGGGCTGCCTCCCCACACCTGCTCCTTGCTGGCACAGGGCTCGGCCAGGAGGCCACGCAAGCGCACACACGAACACACAAACACACACTAGTGCAGACACACATACAAACACAGATGTGCATCTTACACAGAATTATCTCTCTTAATTTATTGAACTTTCACACATATAGAGAGAATCGAGGGGAGCGCGCACATGCAAATACTCCCACGAAGCGATGTACGCACTGCACACGCGTGTTTTAATAAAAGAATGTCGTCTCCCTCCCACACTCTGCTGCTCAGCCTGTCAGTCACAGATGTTTACACGCTTATCTCCAACTGTGCCTCAACACGTGCTCTCCAGAAATCTTTGCACGTATACAATATCATAAACATATATAAGACACAATCTCACACGCAAAAGCCAACAAGTGAGGTATTTATAGTGTCACACCCACACATTCACACTTCAGCACTAGCAGCACTGAAACACATTTCACAATTAATCATATCGCCCCATGCTGCGCTGTCACATGGAGTTACATGCCAGACATTCACAGAGATGCACTATTGTCACTTATACACTGAATGTGGGCAAAGATTGATTTTATACAGACTTGGGAAAATGTTTTTAGTGTATCAAAAAGATGGGAAGTCGTAAGCCCACTAGCCTGTAAGAGCTGTTTTGTGCACTGCCACATTGCCAGAGGAATTGCCAGAGCTCGAAGCTGCTGGTTTAATAGGTAGGGTGTGGATATGGAAGCCAAATAAACTTCCCAGGAAGACGCCAAAAATAGCTGAAAGGAAAACCCATCCTAAAACAGCAAACCCCTGGTGTTATTCTTTCAATTTCTAGAAACTCTGGCTTGATTTGTAAACAGAAACGTGCTGCTCCATTGACAGTAACTGAGCTATCATTACAGCCGTATAATGCCGGGTAGTTTCACAAGGATGTAGGCGGGTTTTCATTATGAATCTATAAATCAGTGACTGAACAGTTTCAGAATCTTTTTCGTTGGTGCGTCAAATGTTGTATTTTTGTGACCTTTTTTTGTTTTTGGTTCGTCATGCTGTATAGTCTGCCCTATAGCGTGAAGATTTAGTATGTTTTCTGTATGCCAAATACCCCTTAAAAAAGACGAGGTAGTAAAAGCACAGAGTTCGAGTGGAAACCTCTGAAGTGCAGAAACCTGCAGTTCCTCTCTGGCCACGTGAGGCTGGCTTTTAAAGCAAGTCGGTCCCCACAGACTCCCGTGCTACAATGTCCAACTTCAGGGATGAAATCAACATGTTTACAGCCTGGTACAGAAAACTGATTTCATGTATATAGTTGATTTTACCCTCAATAACAACTTACAGAGGTTGTATAAATCACCAATGTTGACTCGGGCCTAAAGTTGTAGCTTCTGTTCTTAATTGACAAGCAGGTGTAGACGCAGGCAGCTGTAGCGTGCAGCTGTTTTTGAGGGCCTCACCTTTGCTCAAGTGGACCTCAAGACTCTATTTGCGTTGTTGCTGCCTTTTTTAGTGGAACTATCTTACAAATAATGTGGCCCGCTGTATAGCACAAGAGATTAGTACTCCAGTGTAAAAACGGGTTTTCCTTTTCCATTAGTCTGTCACTTTGCATTAATTAGCAGGTATCAGCATCTGTGTATTGGAGCTGTACAGCATTAGCTGATTCCTTAGCACTCTACAGTCTTGTTTAAATATGCTGGCTTCTGGCTCCAAGACAACAGTCACATTAGCTGCATCCACTTTTTTAACTTACAAATGGGCCGCTCGTCCATTTTTATCACCGCTTACAGGTCACATTCTCCTAAAACAGAAGAAGTGGTAAAAGCACAGAGCTCAAGTTGATCTCTTTCATCAAACAAACAAACATTTCTTTAGTAACTGGGGCTTAATTGACACAACACTGGAGCACCTTAACCAGAGTCCTTTCTATTTATGTAGAAACTTCCTTCTGCGTGTAACAATTTAGAGATAAAGAGTTAAGATTTCACATTAAGAGTCAATAAAAATCCAAAGACTGGATTTGTTGAGGCTGGAGCCACTGTTCCAGATGTCCTAATAGCTCAGCAGGAAGAACCACAATGTTCTCGCCATCCCCTGTTATTATCTTGTTACACTAAACTGTACACTAATGAAACTAACTCCTATTAATTATCCAGAGCGCTTTTTTGTAAAAGTGGTATCCTCTCGCACACTCACGCTTTTTCCAAACCGAAAGGTGGCCACAGTCAGCTGAGGTCACTCACGGGACAGATGACACTGTACCAGCGCAGCCAGCGTCCAATAAGAAGCCTCCACGGCTTAAAAACCAGGCTCAAAATGAGCTTTTCTACTGGAAGATTGAAACACAAGGGGGGGTGGGAGCAGCGTCGGGGCGATCAGAAGGCAGTGACTAGTATTCAGAAACTGGAAAACGAAGCGGCCTATGAAAATGGGGGGGAGGGGGGAGATGTGGAGAGGATGAAGGAGGTGGTGGAGGAGGAGAGGAAGAAAAAAAAAAAGGAGGTTGAAATGAAGTCCAATAAAAGAGCCGAGTGAACATCTGTGTGGGATAGCCGTGGGGATTAGGAGGGTTTGGAACATTTTAAGCGCATTAAAGATTAAAAAAAAAGGTCAGAATGTTTAGCAACACACCGATAAACCTCTTAAGCGAAACCCAATTGGGGAGGCTGTTCGGTTTCTTTATCCACAGGCTGGTGGATGGGGAGTGCGGGTGGAGAGAGGGGTTGAGGCTGCGCAGCCACACTTGTATATGTATATGTTTGGCAGTGCAGTTGTACTTTCTGCTTTACTTCAGTCTTCCATTTGCAGGAAGCCTATGCACAGTCTCCATTATATTTAGTGTTTCTTTGTGTATATCTGTATTATATCCATTGCAGTCCAGTCAAGGCCTCTTTGAGAGCAGATGCCTTGGTGAACTCTGAAGTGAATGATGGGGTTTGTATGTACCAGCAGGCTTGAACTCATCCAAACAGGAAGAGAGAGACATCCAGAAAAAAGGAGGCAGAGGAAGCTGAGGTGGAGCGAGAGGGGTTACAGTATGAGAGTGAAAGGGAGAGGCAGTGGCGAGACGGAGATCAAGGAGGGTGGTACAGTGGTAGACTTGTCCACAGACTTCTCCAGTAGTCAGAGGAAGAGGCCCCCTATCATTTAACTGTGAACTGAACCATGTCAGGGGAACTATCCTTAAATGACACACGGAGGGTGGAGACACGGAGAGGAAGTCAAAGGGT
This sequence comes from Hemichromis elongatus, assembly GCA_015108515.1. NCBI lineage: Eukaryota > Metazoa > Chordata > Actinopteri > Cichliformes > Cichlidae > Hemichromis > Hemichromis elongatus. Next base: position 38,109 of record VUQR01001152.1, read on the forward strand.
CACAGGCTGTAGGCTGCAGCTACATCCACAGACTGTGGATGAGGATTTCTCACTTTTACCTCAAGAGGACTGAAAATTCTTTCCAGATTCATTTAAAGATGAAGATTTAAATGAAGCAGTTTGAAGATTTAAATCTGCATTTGATGTATTTAAAGGGGAAGGGAAGCGGTGTAGGATTGAATTTTCCTTTACCAACATCGGCGACTTTCACCTCCTATGTTTTCCACAATGCAGCTTCATAGCACGGCTTTGTTAAACCCTCTTTGCGCACCTGTACTCGTGCTTTTTTGTTTTTCCTAAAAAGAAAAATACTTTAATTGCATTTGCAACAAATTATTGGCAGTTTAACATGAACGTGTGAAGACAGACCTGCTCTGTTGGTTATGGTTGCTAAGCTAACGGCTTTTTATGATCAGTTTCTGTTGAAGAAGAGTCGCATGCAGAGTTATTCTCGGTACATCTGTAGCTGTGTTTTTGGGTTACTTTGGTCATTTTTTTTTTTTTTTTACAGATTTGTTATTTCAGTGCAGGCAGATACAAAGACAGCTGAGTGAAGGTCTGAAGAGCATCTGATTCTCACAAATAGATAAACAGGATGATAATACTGACTATTAGAATAACTGGCTTATGGAAATATTTGCAATCGCCTTTGAGTTTGACATCCAAAGGCCGTTATATTTTATCTCTGCTGCTGGACTGGTGATGGTAGTTTTATAGTTTCTCATCAGTCTGCAAAATCCCCCTCACTTAGTGCACATTAGATTACAGAGGGCCTGTTTGCTCACGTGTGCTTGTGATGCACAAACAAACACTCTAAGCCGTTCTGTAAATTAGCTAAAAGTGTGCAGCGTGCGCTCGTATATGAATATGTACGTCGTAAATGAGTCCATTAGCACTGGCGGAGGCTGCCTGTGCACTAAGAGGGAGAGCATGTGTATGTGATTTTACATTCAAGTGTCACTTAATGATTCGATCTTGTGGAGTTGTGTATTTGTGTGTGGTGTTGTTTTTACGTGTATGATGAATGGAGCGATTGTGCAAGTGTGATTTCTGTGTGTGTGTGTACATTAGCCTGGGTGTGAGTTAGTAGTCTGCGTCTGCATCTGCTGTGTGATAAATGTATAGCCAGTGGTAACTTTTACATAGACTCTCCTGGAGTACATTAGCAATTATTGTACTATATATTGATCAGGAAACAAATGTGTGTGTGCATGTTTGTGATTAGAATGATAGCCTTGTGTAGTTGATGGCCTGTGTGTGTGTGTGTGTGTGTATTATCTCTAGCGGGGTGTGTGCAGGGGGCCTTGGGGCGACTGTGCACAGGAGATAAGGATGATTCATCTGTGTTTGAACGTTGTGTTTTTGTGTGTGTGTATGAGCATGTTTGTGCTTTGGAGGCATGTGCATCCATGTTTGGAGTGTGCACATCCAAGCACTTGAACCAACACGTTAATAAATGCGGTCACGTGTGCTCCAGTCAGAGTCCTCTGCGTGTCATAGGCATAGGTGTGGGCACACACAAATGTTGCAGTGGGGATGGGAGGCCTGCTGGCAGTGAGTCCTCCCTGCACGGTGGTCTTATATGATAGTATAATAATACAAAACTGCTATTGTTTACCAGGAGCATAGAGTATCTTCTTTCTCTTTATTTTACTCCTCTAGAGGCACCTTTGGGCACCTATTGTGCACCCACACAATGTATGTAAATATAGATGAATGCTTGTCATCGTGCCACGGATTACACTCATGGAAAACCTTCCATGCACATGCTCATGTAGGAATGAAAGCACATAAAACATACAGGCACATACATATTGTAAAGTGCGTTCGTGCATTAAATTAATATCAGACAAACACATTTTTGCTTTGTTGAACTAAGCAGAGCATGGGAATGACACATAATTATGTAAATGCACAAATGGGAAATTAGGCAAGAATAAAATTGAACAAAAAGATAGTGAAACATGAACGTTTTTTCCAGAATGTCTTACAGAGTGGGATTATTTTTTTTATAGCCGCTTTACACAGAAATCAAGAATGTCACATTAGTAGATTCAAGATATTAACTAGCTAGTATCTATGTGTGTAATATATAATATCATTAAAATACTGATTATATTTAGTTTCTTTTATAATGATGAAAATCAAAATGTAAGCAAACCTGGTATAAAATATACATATATATAAAAAATATATTTACATATTATTTTTAGATTTTCCGCATTTTATTTCCCGCATTATGTTACTGGAAGTTGAAATGCTGCTAAAATCCTCTGGCTGACTAAAAAGATTACACATCATTTTGGCAATATATGAACTTATTAGCCATGTGCTAAAAAGCTACTGTAGTTAGCTAATGCACATCCAAATATATGTTATTCAAATCTTCCTGAATGATCCACATCACAGTGTAACACTGACTTTAGCTAATAGAAATATGTTGCCCAAAACTCATATTTGATTTATTAGCGACAGCGTGAATTCAGAAGTCTAATAAAGACTAAAGACCTTTTTTCGTCTCACCAAAACTTTGTTTACCATGGTCCAAATCAGTTAATGACTTTGCAAAGTTGTAGCTTTCAAACAAAAATGCAAAAATGCATTACAACAAACCATCTGACAACGTCCAGTCTGCTTAGTTTCCAGATGTGTCCTAGGAAAGTGAAAAAAAAAGTAAATAAAGGGAGACCTGCTGGACTAGTGGATATGGGATGGCATGTAGCTCAAACTTGCAGCGCACTGCTGGTAGTTGGGTCAGATTCATGTTTGATTACTTTTTACTCAAAATATTTTTATTGAGTCATTGTGGATACAGTTTACGAAAGAAAAAAAGAAAAGAAAAGGGGAACACAGAAACTGGTTACATTAAATACAAAACAGAACTTATCATGTTAGAACATAGGTAAATAAAAGGAGAAGAAAACAAACAAACAAACAAACAAAAAACAATAAAACACGACCCGGGAGGGATTATTGATACTAACAAACCCTTTCCTTACAAACCACACAGACGTTAGCTGCAACATCACTGAGCTTCACATTCCCATTAACACAGACACACATCGGACCTTCATGGAAAAGCAAATCAGTTAGTCAGCAGGAACATCCTTAAGTTTAGGATTAGAGAGGTTTCTCAGAAAGATGCCACAGATTTTATCAAATGTGTCTGTTTGATTACTTTTTAACCATAAAAAAAGCTCTGAGGGTTGCACCGCCTCCAAAGGGCGTTTGTTTTGGTTCGCATCAGAGTGCAAATACCACGTTCATGTTGGCAGAAACAACCTGCACCAAGGGAGAAAACAAACTAGAGGTCAGCTTACATGGGCTAAACAGTGAAGGTGTGAAAACATCCTTGGTTATGGGTTCCCTAGACTGTTGGTAGAGCATCCCGCCGCGCATATGCTATCAGTCACTTTGCAGGTTTTTGCTAGCAGATTGAATTGAGACTGGGTTCCAGCAATTATTTTTCTCTCCGATGTCGGCATCTGGTCTTAAGGAGTCTTTCAAAACCATTTTTTCATTTTTCAACTATCAGCCTTGATTACAATTCATTTCAGTTTTATTTATGTAGCAGCAATTCACAAAAACAGTCAGTTTAAGGTGCTTAAAATTGCAAGGTAAAGGTCCTACAATATTAGAAAGAAACGCTAATAACCACACGACTCCCAACGAGCAAGCACTTGGTGACAGTGGGAAGAAAAAACAAATGGTGCAAATGAAGTACAGTAATAGGATCACCTTGGCATTGCATACGTTTTAAGGATAGAAAACCGCTATTCGTTTGTTGTTTGAGAACTTTTATTGTAGTTGTAATCAGTTCTTTTAAATGTGTATGTCTCGATTTAATGAGAGAAACTGAAAAGTTCTTAGAGCCGAGTTTGGAGATTTAACGCCTTAAACAGAAGAACTGCTGATACAGTAGCTGTGCGGCCACCGGTCTGCTTCGTGCCAAGAGATACTTAAACAAAACAACACACTGAGCGCGTGCCAGTAAGCTATATTATTATCTTCATTCGAACTAATTGCCAGGCCAAACAGCGACACATATGCACACACAGGCTTCAACAACCACTCATCATTAGGGACTGTGGTGTGCCATCCACGTTGTCATGACAACAAGGCACTGAATTTTGGCTTGGAAGCTGTCACACAGGGTAAGAGAGATTTTTCTGAGGCACGCGGGTTTAAGAGGATTCGCCTGTTTCTGCTCGTGGTCGCGTAGACGATCGGGTTTGTCGGGATGAGCGCTGCAGCGATAAGAAAGGCCCGAGGCTTCATCGAGGTGTCGCCTTGTTTACCTTGAAGGACTCTTTTGTGTTGCTCTTTCCGCGCTTCCTTTCACTTTAGCAGTGTGTCTGATATTTGTGATCAGCTGTCATTTCTAGCGAACTCTGTAACGGCCTGTTGGCGTAGGTGACATGACGCTCACAGGATTGTAAACAAGCGTCCCAGAGGTTTTATCCTCACTCCATTAGCATTGCACATCCTCTGTAGGTCTTTTTATCTTTAGGACCAATGGGGCTGTGTTTGAGAGTGAGTGCGCTTTGCAAGCGTGTGTGTCTATTTCTGTGTGTGTGTGTCTGTGTGTGTGTGTGTGGGTGTGCCGTCAGCTAGCAGGAATGCATGGGTACCGCCAAAGCTAAGATGGCTGCCAAGCGCTAAGATGGCTGCCAGGATTCCACAGAGCGACAGCGCGCAAGAGAGAAGGAGAGAATCAGAGACAAAACCAATGTGAGAGGAACTGAGGGAGAAAGGCCCGAAGATGGACTCTGGAGTTGTGCAGAATGAACGACGAGTGTTGCAAGAAGGGAAAAAAAAAGAAACTCTTTCCTTGTGTTTTCCCTCTTCCCAGAGTGATTAGGTGATTTTGTGTTTCTTTTTGTTTTCCTGGTTTTGGCAAGCGACAGACAGGGTGAATAGTGCAGCAGTTTGCTGGCACGTAACGCACAACTGCCACCCAAGATTAGGACACTGATTTGGGTTTAGAAGATGTTGAGATTGGGGGGCCTAGTAGTGGCTGCAAGGGGGCCACGTTTTGGATAGGAGGACTTGGCCCTAGACGCCCTTAAAGGCTAAGTGCTTTGGAGTAATTGGCCTGAATGGTATATATGATACAGCCATAAAAACTCCACAAGGGTGCATTACACATCTGAAGAAGAATGAAAGCCAGCGAGCCAAAGAAAACTAGCTGAAGCAGGCAACTCTCCGACTGCCTTCGTGTCCCTATAGATGGAAGCACATGAAGGAGATGCAATCCAAACAAGGCCTCCAACACAGAAGTGTACGTTTTTACTAATGAGTGTGGGATGACCTCGGTCACTTTCACTTTAACGGTGAACGGATTCTACCTAGTGTTTGTAGTTGTGTGCGCACACGTATACATTCAAGCAATAGGTGAGGAAAAGTTTCGTTGAGTTATGCAGACTTGAGAGAGATACCAGGAATATAGGCAAGCAGAGGTGTTTTTACTCAGTTTCTATGTTGGAGAAGTTCTTTTAAAAAAATGCCAAAGACAGTGTAACAATACATAAAAATTACATGTACTACTGAGTTAATCGTTGGCATTAAAAAAAGTTTTGGGGGATTCGTAGCACTTTACCAAACATACACTAAGGCCTTAAGTAAGATAATGACTAGATAAGAATCTATTAATGGCACTCAAAGGAAAGGGATGATAGTTACCGTTAGTTTTGACATTTTTCTGACTTTTGACATCCTCAGCCTGAGTGGAAATATGTGCTTTTCTTTAATCTCAACTCCACGTCTGTCTGTCGTCAGTGGAAAGAGCGACAGAAGGCGCCGTTTCCCATCTAGTTTCTGAAGCGATTCCTCTGTTCCTAACCTGCCCCCTCACCTTGGTCCGTATCCAGACATCTGTCCACCTGACTAACCATCTTTCTTTTTTTTTCTCTCTCTCTCTTCAGAACAATCAGGACAATCAGACAACTCAAACCAGCAAGGAGAGACAGATGTAAAGCCCCCACCAAATGGTAAGTTTACAAGTGCACAATCCATTACTCTCACTCTATATGTGTCTTCGTACACGTGCGTGCATTAAAAAACCATACCTGTGAATACACTCAGTCACACCTATGCAGAAATGCATGCACATGTAAGTGCAGTACCCCTCCATGCGGGCCTCTGTGCGAGTGTGTCCCAGCAGAGTTGGATCTAAGTTTATTATGGTAAGGAGAGCTGATGGTACTGTAGCGTGGGGGCTGTGCCGGGTTTGTGGCAGGCCACTCATAAATCACACTGACGTTATTGGAAGATGGGAACCACATGGCCGCTGCCGAGCTGAGCGCTGACCTCATGCGCTCTCCCCGCTGTGGTTAACCCCGGGCAGGGATGGAGTGAAGGAGTGAGAGATGGGAGAATGGGAAAATAAGGGGGGCAGAAAAGATTGAATGAAAGAATGAGAGGCGAAGGGAGAAGGCGTGTGTGTGTGTGGGGGGGGGGACAAGGGAGGAGAAGAGTGATGGACAGAAGGAGTAAAGGGTTAAAAGGAGGGGGGAGAGAAGGGTGTGGTTTATAAATTGATTCGGCCCCGGAGCCATGAAGCAATCCGCTTTACACACAGCGTTTAGGCCTAAATATTACCAACATGGACAATAAGTGTCACATAATTCAACTTTATTTGGGGAACAAAAAGTTAAGAATGCAGCACCTTTAACTTGTTTGTACCATTTTTACCTGTGAGGGTCTGTTTGAATTGTTCTCAGACTTCAGTAAGAACCTGCATTGCAAGACTTTTTTAAAGAAATGTATTTAGCTACGTATGTGACAACAAGGTTCAAATCCTTCGGGTTTCTAGACACCTAACATATATCAGTCCAATTTATCGTATTAGCTGCTTATTTATCTGCACATGTCCTGCTGTCCGGCTAGTTGCTAGCTTAAAATGATGTTGTTTGGTTATGGGCAGGCATCATACAGTGTTTTGTTTCTTTTGTTTGTTTTCTCTTTTTATGCCTTTGAGCTCAAAATCAAGACAATGGAGAACATTTCTATTCAGTTCTTGTTAGTAGAAATGTATTTTTCATAAATAGAATCATGTGACTAATTTAAAAAAAAACGTTAATAGCCAACATAGAGAGTTGTAGTAGGGCTAGAATTGTAGTTTTCAGCTTTAAGATTTAGGCAAAGGTTCAACATAATGGTCAATAGTCAGCCATCGCGGGTTGAAAAATAAAAAGTCAGACAAGCAATGAGATAATCATAAAGTTTTAAACAACAAAGTGAAAACCAAGAACTGTTGAGAAAACGTTCCCCTGCAAAACCCATCACAGGTTACAGATCAGCTTTACAGCACAGTGTAGTCGAACTGAGAAAAAATGGCGGTCGTAGTTGTGAAATTCAAACACAGGTTCTAATAAAGGTTTCGGTTACAGACGTGCGAGGACGTGTGTATACATCAGTGTTCCAGTACCTCTTATTAAACATATGCACTTTATTACAATGCGCAGGGCATCATCCATTACATAGCTGTCTGTGTGGAGATTACACCCGCTTGTTGGATCTGATTGGTTGTGTATGTTGGACTGTCAACAGTCAAGAAACTGAACATGTCCAAACCAAAGGCCTGTTGTATCTTATAGAAAACACATGGGCCCACTGGATGACACCAGCAGTGTGTCAGGCCTTTCCACACATGTTTCTCAGCCCCTCCTGCCTCTTTCTCTGTGTGTGTGTGTGTATTTGCATTCTAAATGTAGGTGTCGTTTTAAGTCCACCCTCACAAATGTCTCTTTCTCCCCTTTAACTAGGCAACTTGAGTTTCCAGGACTGCTTTGTTACTTCAGGGGTGTGGAACGTAGCCGAGCTGGTCCGAGTGTCGCAGAGTGAGTTAACCACTGTCACCTGTCATTCCTAGTATATAGTTACTTATATAAGGGTTATTATCCATATATTATTATATAACCTATTGTAACTAGTAGTTTTTAGTACTTAGTAGTAGCTGCATTTATTTGCAGAATATTATATTATATTATATAGTACACTAATCTACAGGTTGAATAGAAATTTCTGTGTGGAGAAGTTTACCAAAGTAAGAGTTTGTCTTGTAAACACAATCGCGTCAGTGTCTCTTTGAGATTAAAACTAAACGTCCTCCAAGGCTGTACGTACTTACACATTTAAATGAGTACATTTGTAGTGCTACTGAAACGTCAGTGAATCCTCAGAGTTATCAGGAATCATCATCTGGGAAACACAGACAGGTTCATGCTGGTTTTAATTCTAGTTTTTTTCTATGATGTGTCTCTTTTTCTGTCTTTTTCTCTGTGTGCATCCCCTCAGCCCCAGTGGCTACAGCGACAGGCCCCAACTTCTCTCTGGCTGACCTGGACAGCCCCGGCTATTACAACATCAACCAGGTGACCCTGGGACGGCGCTCGATCTCCTCCACCCCCTCCACCAGGTACACACAAAGCACTCGAAACGCTCCTTCTAAATCTAATCCTGCTACTTACTGTTCTTCATTCTCCAACCTCTTTACTGTATTTCCTAATGCTTAGCCTGCTCTGCTTTTTGATCGTGATCTTTCTCTCTCCTTCCTCATCACTAACCCTCCTCGTTCCCACTCATATTTCCCACCGATCTGTCTGTCTCCCGTTCTCTGTTTGTGTCTTTTGTGTCTGTTTTTCCCTCCTCTGTCGTCCTCTCCCGCTCATCTTACGCTGCAGGACTGAAATGGAGCTTTATGCAAGTCTCCCACGGAGGTAGTTACACTCATTACAGAATATCTCCCTTGATACTAATGTAACACAGACCCCTGCATCACACTCAAACAAAAGCCACACACGCATGCTGTCCCACATATACGCACATGCTGTACATTCACAGCCCCCTTTATTTTATTGGTCACAGATGTATGCGTTTATAGGAATGTGCAAACACACACAAAAATGGGCTCCAACATCACCAGACTCACTTTCTGCTCTCGGTTTGTAGCGTGAGGCTGCTTTGAGCTGGTGCGGACACAGCATGTTTTTAAAATTCTGGCCTCGTGTTTGTTTGTCTCCAATTATGTTGCTTTGTCCCTTAAGATTATAACATAATATGAAAACAAAACATGGATAACTAAAGAGGAAGTAGTGACATTTTCTAATCTTCCTTGATTTATGATGATCGGTGTCCACTTTACTAATTAGTTGTGCCTGTTTATTTTAGTGGGAAACTCTGTCCTGTTTCTTCTTTCTTTTTTTTTTAAACAAATAATCAGACTACTCTCATAATGAATCCTTTTTACTAATTTCTCTTTCTCTTTCCTCTCTCAGCTCCAACAAGCGCAAGTCCATTGACGACAGTGAGATGGAGAGCCCAGTGGATGATGTCTTCTACTCGGGCCGTTCCCCAGCGGCTGGCAGCAGCTCTCAGTCCAGCGGCTGGCCTAATGATGTGGATGCAGGTAGCCCCGCTGCAAGGGCTCCGTCAGATTTTGCACGCAATCCAGAAACTGTGCTGGGGTCCACATCAATTCAGAGGCAAACTTTAACCACTGGATTCACACTGAATTGTAAAGCCTTTCAAGTAGTTTTCTCTTAGGTTAAAAAGCCCATTTGACATTTGGGGAAATACATTTAGCTTCTGTCGTTTGATATCATTGTAATGTCTGCAGAGTAAATGCGAAGCAAACACCAGCTGGTTAGCTTAGCTTAGCATAAACTTTAAACAGAGAGAAACAAGCAGCCTGGCTCCAGCAAACGCTCCTGAGTAATCTGTACAAAATATCATGTGTAAAAAAACAAGTGACACGCGCTTTCTTTACTAGGTGAGGTCATTTCCTGGAGTCGCCATTTTACTTTGTGGTTTTTGTTTTAAGATCGGTCGGGTAGATGGAATATGTTACTTTAAGAATGGGGAGCCTTTTATGCTCCTTTCAGGCTCCATATTTCTTGTTCTTGGACTCCACTAGTAGCTTTGCAAAATTCACTGTTCAAAATTAGCATTATTATCTGATCTTATCTAGGCCTTGGTGCAGCGCCCAGTTCATTCACATTATGAGGCAAGCCAGCTTTCTCCTGATTTATAAACAGAAGGTTTGAACGCTGACTTCATTATTTAGGACAGCCATGTTTAATATGATCATCCCCCGCTGTAACAGTATATTTATGACAAAAGATAAGAAAATTCATATTGGGTCCCCTTTAAACAAAGCCCAAACTAGCCCCTCCACTTCCTGCTGTGCTTTGCTAAGGTAATCAGCTGCTCTAAATAACCCTCAGCAACAAGGCAAAAAGATGTATTTCCCACAAATGTCCCACAAATATAGTTAAATTCCATATTATCTGACTTGAAATGGACCAGAAGCTAAAGCTAATTATGTTTCACCATCATACCCCCTTGCATCTGTGTTGACTCTTCAATACTCGACCCCCCTCATCATCCCCACTTGCATCATCTTTCATCTTCAACTTCTAATCCTCTTATATGCCATACCTAAATGGACCCCCAACCAAAGCATCCTTTCTCACATACAGCAGGGACTTAAAGAGCCAGTAAAAATCACATTTTCTCAGTTACTCTGGGCGGCGGGGTGCAGTAATTTCTTATCTCTATCGCTGAAAATTCTGCCATCGCTCCTGTACAACAGACGTGAATACAAGATCATCATCTAATGCATTAGATGTATGGAAATAGGAAAAATGTCTTTCCAGTACCTGTTCTTCAAAAAAATGTACATCACACCACTGTTGTGATGGGGTACAGGAAGAAAGCTGATCCTGAAGCTATTAGAACTCACTGATCTGGCTGAACTTCCCCTTTAATCAGACCACAAACTGAGGATAGCCTGCTGTCAAGTGTTTGTTGTCTGAGTTGTGAGAATAGCTGCAGGGATGGACACATTTAGTTTTTACAGCATTAGAGCTGATATCTATTAAGCTTACCTCCAGGACTGTGAGTGCACGTGTGTGACTGTCATGCATTAGACTGGAAAAGCCACATACCGGAGATATAACACAAATATCTATCACAAATGTTTAGCAGCTTTGTTTCATCAAGTGGGTCCTTAACAAATCTAACTTATAGTAAACCCACTGTAATGACTTTTGTCTATGTTTCATAAGGAGTAGTTCAAGATGTTGGGAAATACAGCAATTTACGTTATTGCACAGTAAAGAGGAAGCTGTGCAAGCAGCCAGTTAGCTAAGCTAACTAGCTAGAGCAGAGACTAATCTCCAAGTTAAATTGGCTATGCAATTATGTTTTTTACTTCAGTTTATCTCTGGGGTATTAAATGAGAAGTAATGTTTGTTTTTGTTTTTTTAACCTTAGTCACTAGGCAAGCTAGCTGTTGTTTCCATTCTTTGGACTATGATAGGCTAACAGGATTATAAAAGGCCACAATGTAGCAAACTACTCTTCTCTATATTTTTGCTTTTGTATGATTTAAACTTGCATATATATGTTATAATAAATTCATTTGCGAATTTCAGAGGTGTTGATTGACTAGAGTCGAGCTAGCTGTTCTTTTATTTATTCATTTTTTGCTTTCAGTTTTATCATCCATGAGTATTTTTGCTTATTTCCCAAAATGTTGAATTTTTCATTTCTTAGTATTCTCCGGATTCCTAAAAGTTATATTAAAATCCTGAGCTGCACTACCACAACCACCCATTCACATGCTGAAATCATAGCCACTCACCCTTTGGGTAACAGCACTGTTAACCATCATGATGGTGATCACGTCAAATGTATTTTCAATAGACTTAATATATATCTCTTGGGTGTCGTATTTGGCTTTGGGGATTTTGTTAAATTGCTAAATTTTCATGTATTCTCCGTCCCTCCCACTCACATGCTGCCATTTTAATACTGCCAGCAGTAATGATGTAACTATTTTATAGACACTTGCTGCACTCTATAACATTAAAATCCCCTATTGCCTATTATTTAACCACCCCTGTTTTTCTCTCTTTCTCTCATTCTTTCCATCTCTTTCTGTCTCTTTTTCTCTCCTCCCCTCTTCCATTGTTAACTCTTCCCTTCTCCCCTGTTTGGCCTTTCAGTGCAGCACCATTTGGCCAGTGTGCAGGAGAGGAAGATTAAGCATGAGAGCGATGGAGTGCAGTTTCCTTACCATGGTTAGAACAACATTAAACATTATACTGTGTACATGTATACATGCTCTACCTCCGCTCACACCACCCTCAGCTTGTGTACATCTCTCTCTGTCCTTTCTTCAAATCTGTGATTGAATCTGCGTTATTTTTCATTTGTCCTTCTCTTCTCTCCTCTTCTCTCCATCCTTCTGTTTGTGTCCTGTTCTCTGGCTATGCTGCTGCTGGGTGGGGTTGTGTTTCTACCAGATGTCTGCTGTTGTCCATTGTGGGTTCACCAAAGCCTTTTGGTAGCCCAGTAGCTCCATAACATCTTCCGCCTGTCTGCCTTAAAGATGTAAATCTGTGAAAGAAATGTGATGTCTAGAAGGATAAAGACGTCTCTGTGGCATTGAGAACATGTCTGAATGCTCTTATACTGATGTAAACTCTAGTCTGCAAATGCAATTAGGTGCCTTATCATAGCCGAAAAACCACATGACTACAAACAGAGTTTGTGAGGTGGTATGAATTTGTCAGCAGCGTTCAGCTGAGTGCTTTGGGTGTTGTAATTTTGTTGTCGAGCCCAGGGAGAGAAAGCACGCGCTGAAAGACACAAAGAAGGAGGAGCTGGGTGTGTGAATGGGGGTTTGCTGCTTCATCCTGTTGTTTAGACAGAGCTGTTGAGTGGCGTCCCACCTGCTGTAGGCCTGACTCAACCATCTCTGAAAGACAGCGCAGGAAAAACAACATACGACCCAAACAAACAAGACTAAAGGCACTCAGGTGTGTCATCAATGCACAAGGCGCCTTCTGTCTCCGAGACATGCTTACTCACTAACGCGCACATTTACAAATGACATGCAGACACATGCGTACGCGCACAGAAAACTAAATTTAAGCGCCTTCTCTGATTTACATTCACACACACATAAGCACACTCCCCAATCTGGAGAGGAGCAGCGTTCCGGTCCAGATGGCGCCTCCATGTGTCTACAGCGAAGGGAGCTACTGGGTTACAGCAGACATCTGTTCTGGTGATGGTGGTGGTGGTGTTGGGAGTGAGAGATGTGGAGAGGAGAAGAGGGGCGGAGGACAGGAGGAGGGGGGGTGGGGAGAAGGAAAGGGGAGAGCCTCCGCCTCTGCGTGCTCAGAAGGTGATTCTCTACCTGAATGAAAAGCTCTGAGGCATAGCAGGTGATCATGTAATTCATCATTAAGTCCGCTGTCTCCCGCTCAGCTCTGCTCCGTTCTCTCCTTCTGCCTGCTTGCTGCTGCCGCCGCCGCTGCTGCTCGGTGGTGGGAAAACCCACTATCAGCTTTTCAGTAAGGGAAGGAGGGGGCGGGTTTCCCGTGTATTTGTGATTTTGACAGAGATTACAAGCTAATTATCTGGGCATTAAATTGTCATGTGTGTGCTGTCTTGCGGAGGTGTCCTTGCACTGCCCCGCGCACATTATCTTAGTGTTTACGAGCGCTAATGTTGCGCGTGGCAGCGAGTTTAATGAGAGCGCAGCTCTGCTGATATACACTGTTGTTCCTCGCTTACCTGAATGAGGAGTGCACGAGATCTGTCGTTTCTCTGTTGTGTGCACGCGCACATGCTAGTGGACCAGTTCTGTGACAGTTAGGGGGTTTGTGTGGTCGCCAGCTTGTTAGCATGGCAAGACTACCGGGTCATGGGAGCAATTGGCTGCCAGTCTGTTAGCGCAGTGTGCCAGGAGCAGGACACAGAAATAACGTAGAACAAACAACTGTGTATGTGTGCGTGTGTGCATATGTGCAGACACACACATGCACACACTCTCTCACACACACACAGATTAAGAGAGAGATCAGAGTAACTTCTGTTAGCTTTATCAGACAAAGCTTTCATTGGGCATCTGGGCCTCATTTGCTGCTCCTCACTGAGAAGCCACATAGATAGATATTTCAGCAAGATAGCAACTAATTAGGGAATATCACAGAGACCAAAAACAATATGTATAATTTAAGGCTGTTTGTGCATAATAAGCTGGTTATAATTAAAGTTGGGATGTGGCAGCACACAGTCTTGCCTATACGTACAACAGTGGAACTGCAGCCAAACAGGCTTTGCTGCAGGGATGCATTGACACAGCATGTTTAGATTCGGTCTCTTTGGCTTTAACGCCATTTAAATACTATTCTTTCATATGTGTGTGTGGGGAGAAAGTTTAAGAACTCAGAAGTTACAAATTAATTTTTATAAAATTAGCAGAAATATACATTTTCGAAGACGTCCGGCCAAAGTTTAGAAACTTTGATCCCCTTGGCCACAGTTTATACTAGGGCTGATCTACAGAGAGCCATCCCACATCCTGTTTAACCCATTCAACTAAACATGGCTGCAGATAACCTGTGAAGAGTGTTGGGTGCTCTTCACAGTGTGGGACTAATAAAGGTTATCTTATCTTATCTTATCTTACAAGAGAGTCCCGCTAAAGCTTTTATTTATACTTGCATCTACACAAAAATACCCTAATTTTCAGATAGTAAAAATTCAAACAAAAATGTCCACATATTTCCCTTACGCTGAAAGCGATTGTCAAATGCCTCGAGTCAACAGAGACGCCGCTGTTTTTAGTGGTCAGCTGCTTTCAGGTTGCTGCTGCAAGAAATCCCATGCAGCCGCTTCATTTGATGTGTTTAATAAAAATGACACATGCTCACGGTGCTGTCCCAAAAAGTATTTTATTATAATTTAAACCCTCAAATAAAACAATCTAAAAATGGAACTGTATCTGTGGTCTCCTTCTGCCAGAGTCAAAGTTACTCCAGAGCCTTATTAATTCTGGACAATCTCTTGAGCGTTCCCTATCATTGGGCAAATTCTTACGTACTACTCCGTGAGAGTACTCCTTGCCACAAAATTAAAGCCATCTGTCTAACATGTCAAACAGCTCTGACCTGTTGGGGTGTGGACAGGGGACCTCATTGGCAGGAAGTACTCCGGGTCCTGTGATGCTCTGTCATATTAGAATTTTAAGACTTTGGAGGCTTGAAAATATGAGCTCTTAAGTTTCTTGAGCCAATCGTGAGCAGTTTGGCAGGCATACTGCCCTGCTTGTGGGACGCTGCCTGCAAACACGGGAGTACAGTTGTCATCATGAGAGAAAGGGTGGGCTCGGTCTGGATTAACGTTGACGTGGGTAATGCATGTCAAAGTAACAGCCACATGAATGACATCATCCAAAATTCCCAGCAGAATATTACATTTTAATGGCATTATAAATGTTCCTCACTTCACTTGCCATTGATTTAAATGTTTTGGCTGATTGGTGAATATTCTGTTAACAGTAGATTGCAACTTTACTGTACTAGTTGTAAATTGGTTGTAATATGCTCCCAAGAAAGCTCTCTGACAAAAGTATCAAATAATTACCAGATGGATGATATTTGTCCCATATTTCTATCAGTGAGTAAAGTGCATCACACCCTCTTCACTGTGTCCATTCCTCCCACCTACACGTGAAGTCACATGACGTGCCTATCTGAACATAAGTGCCGGCGCCCACCTTTTTCTGTGCTTATAGGTGCCCACACAAGCACAGCTGCACCCGTGGTGCCTGTGAGCATTGTGGCTAAATAGTGATAAAACATTTCCCAGTTTAGCATTTAAGAAAAAGCTGTTTAAAAATCTGCTCTGTTAGACTTTATAAGCTCAGCTCATAAAATCTATTTCCACATCTCGTGGGCCATGTTGAAATTATCCACATCTTTATTCGAGTGTGTTTGTTTTATATGTGTGAATATTGTGTCGTTTAGTAGTTTACGGGCCTCCCTCTCGCCAAGGTTGTTTATCGCTCTATTCTTTCAACCAAATGTGAAGCAAAACACGAGCTCCGCATGTTCCAGAGAAAAGTAATGAGGTCTGTGTGTCCATGCTGATGTACTTTTCTGTACTTTAACTTCCTCATTATTCTCTGTTTTATGGATTTTTTTTCTTTCCAGAGTTTTATTTCAGCTTATATTCAACATTGCGGTTCCACGCAGAGGTCAGATACACCATTTGGCACTGTTCCTCAAACCCAGAAAGTCTAAATTGTGCCTTTGGATTACCATACATCAAAATAAATTCCCTCAGCACCCACCACACAAGGCCTTGATCACAGAAGAGAGCCTCTTTTATCTGTAGCTCTCACACTTTTGGCCATGTTTCTGGTCCGCTGGTGAGCTGGGCCTATACTTTGGGTGCCCCTTTTTGCCAAACTGAGGAATATTTTATGCAGGCTTTTAGCCTCGGCCGACATTTATAGACAAAGGGGGACACTTTAATATGTTGGTCTATGTGTGCCGGCCATGCCGTCACCGCTCCTCTCCTGCTTAACTTCTTCCATCTTTCTACAGCTCTCCCATCTAGCCTTTACTGGCAGTTCGCCCGGTGCTTACCACCCAGCCTGAACAGCTTGTGTGTGCGTGTGTGTGTGTGTGCGCGTCTGTGTGTGTCTGTGTGTGTGGAAGTTCAAGCACGTCTTTATGAAATACAATAAGTCAGTAACATAAAATACCTGACAGTCAGATATGCAGAAGGGCACTACATCAGAGGATCCATTGATGTATGTTTTGGCATGCTTCTCTGCAGCTATATGTAGTTGCACAGCTCATGCTGGCATTGAATTGAAAGCACAGTCTGCCCCAGATATGAGGCCATCCAGAATCCCATTCATTCTAAAGAGGCATCCTGACAAGTGCAGTGAGTAGGTTGGTTGGCATGTTTGTTGACTGCGTTCCTGAAGTTGTCTGTAGCTACACCGGGCTCTCAGAGCGCTGTCGTGTGGGATTAGTCGGGTAGTTTGCGTCTCAAAAAGGAGACCCGTTTGATTAGATTTCAGTGTTTAAAGTGAGTAGGGCGATTGCTGTGTTGTTCATACACTCAGTGGTGACCATAGTTGAACTGCCATTGCATTTCCGAGCTCTCCTCTGTCCTGACGCTGTGTCCCCAGCCTCTCGACCTGAACCCCGACCCACCCCTTCCCCTCTCCCGTCACCTCGCCTTCGCTCTGAACCCCTGCTGCTTCGAAACATGGCCTCTCACCGGACCCTGCCCTCCGTCCTCCTCCCCTTCAATCAGACAGACACGGTACAGCTCGCTGGCTGTACAGACACAGAATAGACAGGTTGTGAGGACCCATCTGTATGTTAAGCCAATCAAACAAATCAATGAATGAATCAGTCGATCAATCCATTGATTTCAGTCGATCATAATCATTTGATTCTTGTAATCAAATCTGACAAAGTCTGATAAATTTCTTTTTCTTTTTCTTTTTTTTTGAGTAGAGTCAAAGTAAGAAAAGGAGCCATGTTTGATTAAAACCTCGTCTCTGTTCTGCCATTTTGTTGATCCCCTTTTTGCCAGGACTCTCGTCGCCTGGTTCACTTAAGAAGCCGGGGAAATTCGATTTCAGCGCCCTGTCCTCCCAGACGAGGTCCCCCCGCATGGCGTTCACCCACCACCCACTGCCAATGCTGGCGGGAGTGAGACCAGGTGAGACCAACCCAGCTCCCGAACCCCCCCCAATCGCCCCAAACCCTTCCTCTCCCCCTCCTCACCATCTCCTCCTACCC
>VUQR01001152.1:72037-87456 GCA_015108515.1 Hemichromis elongatus
GAAGGGGGTTTTTTTTTTTTTTTTTTTTTTTTTTTGGGGGGGGGGGGGGGGGGGAGGGGGGGGGGGTGAGAGGTTCATTGTAGGAAAAGGTTGTTGTGACAAAAGGCATTTTTCCTCCCCGAACTTTAAAAAAAGAAAAACAGGGAAAAAAATGATAATCACATCAGATCTTGTGAAAACGCAACTTTCTTTCCCCATTTTTTTTTCTCCCATCATGTTGTGTCCAACACGTGTGACTCTAACGTGGGACAAAGACAAGATCTTCCCCATTTTTGGGAGATGCACAAGTATGGATTCCCCAGCGTGAACCACCAATGATGACGTCCACAGGGAAAAAAATATTTTTTGTTTTTTAATGTAAATTTCTACTTGTTTAAAAAGAAAGAAAGAAAGAGGGAATTAGCAGCCTCTGTCTGTCTGGGGGGAGGTGCTGTCATCAATTTACCAACAATGTGAACCCTGCCCCCCTATCCCAACCCTCCACACACACGCACACACACACACACACCACCATCCTCCCCCAATCCCCTTCCCCGCTGTAAATGATTATAAATATTTGTTTGGTGATGTAGTGTTTTAGACTCAGAGCATCTTTAAAGGTTGTCCCTAAAAAGTGCCTTTTGTTCACAGATTCCATCTTGTAATCCTGAGTGCCCATCTCAAAAAAAAAAAAGTCCCCTCCTTCATGCTTCTTCTGTATCTTTCTCTTCCTATTCTTCAGAGCTTTTTCAAGCAGTATACATAGTACTAAAGGAAATTGGTGTGATTTAGTTCCTCTTTTTATTGTTGAATTATTAAGAAAAGTTGTAAAAAAAAAAAAGACAAAACCTAAAAACAAACAAAAAAAAAAGAATATTTTCTGTCTTGCTTCTCTTCCTCTGTATCTTGTCGT
The DNA here is from genome assembly GCA_015108515.1 of Hemichromis elongatus. NCBI lineage: Eukaryota > Metazoa > Chordata > Actinopteri > Cichliformes > Cichlidae > Hemichromis > Hemichromis elongatus. The sequence continues at coordinate 72,930 of VUQR01001152.1, forward strand.
CTGTCTATCTTGGACACTGGAGTAGTCTGTAGCCGCGTACCCTTCTCCCATCTCCTCCCCACCCTTCCTTCCTTTTCTCCCTTTCTCTGAATGGCGGGGTTAAAAAAAAAAAAAGAAGAAGAATACGCAAAGGTTTTTTTTTTCTTTTGTTGTCTGAGCAGAATGCAGTTAGCTCACATGTTATTCTTGTCTGTACGCTTCACATTGTATTACCATACCCATCTTCTTCAGCTTCTCCATTCAAACAGCTAATGTAAGTGAACAAGTTACACCACAGGGCTCTGGGCTGTGCTGAGGACAAGGGCAAAGGATTAAAAAAAAAGAAAGAAAGAAAGGTGGAGGGATAAAAGCACGAGGAATGTGATATTGGGCTTTCGGCGAGGGTGATGACCAGCAGGACTGCTAGCGTAGGCAGGTTTGTTCGTTTGTAGGTTTCCTTGTTTCTGTTTTGTTTTTGTTTTTATTGAATTTGACATTTTTTTAATTATTTCATCTTGATGGACGATGCATCGAGACCTTCGGTTATGCAACTTTCTAATAACACGAAGAAAAAAAAACATGTAAAATGAATCAAAGCACCTTAAAAGCAGAGCGGTGCCACAGCACAGAGACTGAGATTCAGCACAATCCTTACAATACGTGACTTATCCATCCACCAAAGTCATGTGGTTCTAAATCCTGTAAACATTAGATGTAAGCACCGTGAGATTCCACCAGCAGAAAGGGAAAAAAAGTATATGCAACATTAGTTTTTTGTTGTTTTTTTTTTTGCATTAAGCGAATGAAGCCAGCAGCAGTATTATCAGCAAAGCCTTGACGAGTGAAAGCGCCACAGCTGAGAAGCCATATCAGAGACGAACAGGTCACACAGAAGAGCGAGTGTGTGTGTGTGTGTGTATGCGTGCTTTAATGGCGGGTGTCTGCAGTATCCGACCCCAGCACCGTTCCAAGAGCCCAGTCGGACCCTGTGGCCCAACCGTCAGCGTATTTCACTTTTAAGTTTTCCTCACTCAGTTTCTATCACTTTTTTTAAGGATGCTGTTTAGCCATATAGTGACTGAGCCCCCCAAGCTAGACTAACCCCGCCCACCGCCACAACCTGAACCCCGCCCACCACAAGTGCCCCTTTCCCCTCCTTCCCCTCTGTCAGAGCCGCGTCCCATCCTCAGACACAACTCCCAGAGCCCATGGTGAAATGCATGTGTTAATTACAGTTTCTTTTCCATAATAATAATTAAAAAAAAAAACAGTTTGAAAAGAGCAACACCTTTACTTGATTGAATAAAAGGATGTTCTTGACTGTATCCTGCCTGTGTCGCCTGTCTTTATTACCGTGTCCTGGTCCCTGCTGGAAAACGAGAAACACTAAGAAATGCTGTGTAACTGCCTGCTGGGACTGATGAGCTGGGGATTTTTAAATTGATACCACACGTGCATCTTACTGGGAGGCCGGGGGGGGGTAGAACTGGTGGCTGGCAGGCTTTTGGAAAGCAGATGTGACCAGATGTGTTAATGAGTAACAACCAAAATTTACAGAGCAGAGCTGTTCTAGGACTGAGCCCATAAACTCAAGAGGAAGATGTTTGCAGAAGGCGGGGCTTCTTTCCAAAGATTTCGTGTCTGCGTCAGATTTACTAACACGTTGTTGCGGCTCAAACTGGGTTTCAGTTTAAAATAAAAAATACTGGTTTAATTGATGTGTTACTACAACTTAATTCTTTGACACAGGTCTGTGGCATCATCAGATGGACTGATACACTGCATCACGGAGGTTAAGGTTGGATTCAGGTCTGGTGACAATGATCGATGAGCACAGGTCCCTGTAAAGGCTGTTGGGCCCTCAGGCCTCCCGCAAGCAATCTGTTTTTGACCCTTTGACTACAAACCTACAGGTGATACTGTAGAGCTCAGGCAGTGCTCCTCTTGTGCTTCCTTTGCATAAAGGAGCACATACTGGTCCTGCTGCTGGGCTGATAATATTCTACGGCACTGTCCAGCTCTTCTTAAGTAACAGCCTCCTCCCCACACTCTTACAACTTGGAGAAACTACAAACCTGGATGAGCTTATCTTGGAGGAGCTGAACTTTCAACACGGGACTGCAGAAGTTTAGCCAAAAAACAAACAAAACTAAAGCGAAATCAGTGAGGGATCAGAAGAGAGCAATGGTTTGTGTTCAGAATTAGCAAAAGCATTTCCTGTTTTCATTTACACCAAAAGAGGTGAAATGAAATGGATTCAGAGATTGGCGTCCTAGACACTAAAATCACTTTCTTACTGTGTGACCAAGAGTTGCCTTTTTTTTTCCTGAGCAGTTAACTCCGTATAATGCCGCACTTGAGGAACACAGTAAAATTACGTAGAACTGAAGAAATCTGGACATAGAGACAACTCGCTGAGTAACTAAATGGATTATGAACTACTTCGTATGATGCTTCAGTACTTACGTGAAGCAAATGGATAGTTTTGTTTATGAATTAAGATGATATATATGACACGATTAAGTGTAAAAACATTTGCGTTAGTCCTTTCTACCACTGTTCTTTTCCGATATATTCAGTTTAGCCCCACCATCAGTCCAACATGCAGATGTGTTATGTGAAGCCTGTCTATAAATTGTCTTTTGTTTAGAATCTTTTGGCACTTAGAGTTTCTTCTATATCCACCCATCTTCATCCGCTTATCGAATACAGCATGAGCTGATTTTGTAGTGAGACAGGCAGCTCCTCCTTGGCCTTTTGTCTGTAGTATGGAGCACATTAAACCACTAGAGGGCACCTCCTGACCAGGTGAGTGTATGATGTGTACAGCGGGTGAGAACCATGCTGATGCAAATGACACACAGAGTCAGAGGCCTGAAAGACTGCTGATATTTAATGTAGCACAGCATAGTCTAAGATCATGTTGATGCTGTAGGACAGCCGTCAGTATAAACTGCCCTCACGCACACACAGGATGAGACTGCAGTTAACAGTTACCGTCTCCTTGCAGACACACGTTAAGGTTGCCACACATCCCCACCCTCACACCCTACAAACCGGGGCCCCGTTCTCCGTGTGTGGACGCATCAAGTCGTTCAAGGTTTGCTGATAATTTGATACGAGACCTGGACTTTTTGGTTCTTTGAAGCCAGAGTTGTGGAGTCCCACTTTTGCACTCGTTTTCTGATACAAATGCCTTAATAAAATCCATAATTGCATCTTTCATCTGAACTGTATCTATGCGTGACAAAAATAAAACACACAACCAATTAAAAGATAGACATCAGAATGACAATGTATTTGTTTAAACACTAAAACACCTAAATTAACCTGCAGAACAATTTTAAAGCTACTGTGCTGATTGGAGTTCCAGCTCCAGCTTCACGCACCGAGAACGTCCTCCGAGGTTATCGCTCCTCAGACTGCTTTCAGGGAACCAAATGAGCTGCGTGACAATTTATTGTTTTAGCCTGATAGCGACAAGCTAGCTGGTTTTAGTCCCCCCACACGTGTGAAGAACAGGGCCCGGGTGAGCAAAGCTTCAAAACACAGTAATCTGTAGTGGGTCATTAGCCCGTGTGCACATACAGTGGGTATGATGGTGATGATGGCTCAGATCTGTTCCTCACATTACTCCTCATTAGCTGCTTTGTGTGCACTTGTAGCCTCTAAAACAACCCGTGCGCGCCTCTGTGTGTCGATCAACACTACTGCCAAGTAAGAGCCCGGCCTTATGATCGGGGGCAGGTGTGCAAAGGCCAACATCTCAAATGATACACATGGTAACAGCAGGCTAGCCAATCAGGTGTAAAGGGAACAGCAGTTTTCTGCGTAGCCCTCTCAGACTCCGTATGACAAGATTCAGACAATGACGGGTGAGTGAATTCAGCATAACTGAATCTCTGCTTTATTCGTGTTCCTACTCAGCCACATCACTTTAAATTCAGTTCAAACGATTTGCCACAGGCCAGGATGATTACAGGTTATCTGCTCCACAGGGACGCTGAAGGCTTATTTGATTTCCAGATCTTTCTTTTTAGTTTTTTAGTGTTTAAAGCTGATTTAGATGGAAACGCAAATAAAAAAAAACTTTTGTAAACACCCCAAACCTGTTACTACACTGTATCAAGGTAGTAATCGAACAACAACGAGTTCGCTTGTTCTTAAAGAGGAACCATCATGCTCCCTTTTAGCACTGCATTTTTATTCTTGGACACTACTAGAGAGGCGTGACTCTAGCTTAAAGTAATCTTCATCTTAAACTAGAGCCTCAAGTCTCCCCCAAGAAACAGAAGATCTGAGCAGCAGGTGGGCGGGGCTGACGTGCCTTAGCGACGTCCCTCTCTGTGACATCATACGGAGCCAAGAGAAGGAAAAAAAAAATGCCTGAAAGTGATCATTTAAAGCAGCCTGACTCCTGCCTCACTGGCTCTTGCATGCACACATGGATCACTATTTGAAACTCTCGGCTATGTTTATTATTCCACAATTTTAACACTACATATATATGACAGAAAAAAAGAGAAGCATAACAAGTCTACTCTAATGCAAATTGTTGAAAAAGAAGAGGTGGCTACAACGCTCTGCTAATTAACGGTTTAGATGACAGAGTCCTCTCTGTGAACTACGTGACTCGTACACATCGAGTCACATTAAAATATAAATTCACTGCATTAGATCATTCATCCCTAGTTATTATTATAGTTTTTTCCTTTGTGATTGTCAATTTAGCAGTTTGTCTCCTTGAAAGCTTATTTCAGAACAACAGCTGTGTTCATCTAAAGCCTAATGAGTATGAACCAATGCAAAGCGATGGTGACCTGGCACTGCAGAAGCTGCGTTCTTCCCTGCATCAGCTACTCCTCGACACATACACCTGCCACCACAAGTTAAAGTTGTGTTCTTACAAAGTACACCACTGGAAGCTTGTAAAACGTGATGTGTCAGCAGACGTTTATGAGTAGTGTTAATTAGCACCAGAAGCTATCAGCGCACATAAAATCCTTAGATGTTTGAGTAGGCAGGCACAGTGTTTGCAGAGACTCCTGACTGGGCAGGACAAAGTGAGGAACAGGAAAACCAGATACTCATTTGTCAGTTTCGTTCTCGTTTGGGCCGATGGTTCCCAGCGATGTCATGTCACACACAGGAAAAAAAAAAAGAAAAAAAAAAAAGGGGGCAGCAAGAACCAGTCCATCTAAGCCAAATGGTGTTCCTCCGCTGTCGGCTTACAACTGTACACACGAGCAGTTTATACATATGCACTTGCACGCACACACATACACGCAAACACACTCACACACAGATTATGTGCGGTGAGGAGTAATGTGCTTCCTTACAATCCCGGCTACAGCATTAACAAACTTAGAGAATGCGAGATCGATTACTTTTTCAGCTTAACTGTATCGCATCCATCTGCACAGGCATACGTGGACACACACGCAGACACGAGCGCACACTCTCACTGCCCCGCCCCTCCCTCCCCCTCCCTAATGTTCACAAAGCGCGTCTAAAATCAAATTATAGATCTCCCCTAAACAAACCCCACACATTCCATTGGAATTCACGAGGATTTCATAATTCTTCCACACTTTTTTTTTCTTCTTTAAAACCGCCCCGACCTTCCTGCACACAACCGCCGACCTTGTGTACTTGTAATCCCTCTGAAACCTAAACCCTTCCCCTTCTCCCCTTCCCATCCGCCTGCCCCGCCACCCCTCTTCTCCCACCCCCTCCAACCTTCTCCCGTCACTGGCTCCCCCCCCCCTCCCTCCTGTTTGGGTTGAGCTGAGGTTGTACAGTAAAATCTGGGGGTGCAGTCTTTATGCTGAGCTGAAGAAGAGAGGTGAAGGGTAGGAGGGAGGAGCAGGAAGGCAGTGATCCTCTGCCGTTCAGTCGTCTTCCAGTCCCTGGTTGAGGAGAAAGTTGGCCGCCAGGTTCTCGTTCTTCTCGCAGGCGAAGTAGGCCTGAATCACCAGAGCCTCAGGGAAACCCAACGCTTTTAACTGCTCCATGGGAAGTGATGGCAGGGCAGAGGAAAGAGAAGAGAAAGACGGGAAAGTGGGCGTTTAAAACCAATTGCATAATTTTTTTTTTTTTTTTAAATTAACCTTTACTCTTCACTCACCCTTTCAATGGCTTCCTTCTCCTGAGGTGTAACCTGGATGTAGTTAACAGGCGCACCTTCCTCCCCTGCTGCCCCCATCTCTCCAACCTCTGGTGCATCTCCCCCCTCTCCCACTGGTTCGTTCAACATCTGGATAAACAGCTCCTGATGCTGACTGATTTGCTAGTTGGGAGAAAGAAGGGGATATTTAGAAAGCTTCTCACAGAAACGAGCAGCAGGAGAATTGGTCGGACGGGCTGTGATACCTGTAGAAGCTGAGGATTCTCTCGGCCTAGTTGCTGGAGGAGAGCTGGAAGCAGAGCGGGGTTCTGCTGGATGGCCTGTCTCATGTGCAGGAACTGGGGCTGAGTGCGCAGGAATGCAAGTGGGTTCTCTCCTAGAGCACCAAAAGAATGAGTAGCAGTCAGAGAGCTTTGTCCTCCAAGTTTCAGCATTTCCACCAGGAAATTTGTAAGAGCCTGCAACTGCGACCCATGTGTGTGTTTGGGATTAGTTACATCGACAATGTTGCACACTATGACTGTAGCCCGACCCGCTCAAACAGCTAATCGCTTATTGTTCGATGGCAAAGACTGAACAGCTGGGCTGCATGTATTCACATCCATAAATATTTGGACAACAATGCCATTTTAACACTGCTCTAATTTTGCCTCTGGACACCACCAGTGGCTTTTAATTCAACTCTTTCATCTGCTCTGCTTATTTTTGAGGATGTGAAGATAGAGAACTGTGTGCAAGTCACCGAGCCAAAATAAATGAACTAAGGAATCTTTTGTGAGATGATGTAAGAAATGTAAGAATATAGTTAGTGATTTTTGAAGGTCATCTTTTCTAGTTTTATAATTATTACCAAAAACCTTCGTTCACTCAACCTCCTCCACAGCATGTAGCAATATGCAAATCTATTAAACACTGAACCCCTTAATGCATTATTAAACACACACTCCCTGCTGAAGCAAAGCGTATAGTTAAATGGGAAACTTTACATAATGCAACAAATGACTTCTCCCATAATCCCAAACAAGATGTTGCAGACTTGTAACGGGCGTGTGCACTGCATAGTAAAGAGTGCATTTGTATACATGCATGCAGATCCACGATGAGTCTCCCAACAAGTCCTGGAAAACTAACTGGAAGTCAGAAAGAGGCTACAGGTGACCAGCAAGTCTATACTGATGTGACAGACGTGCAGGTTTGATGCTACCTAACAGGTCTAACAACACTTCATACAAGCCTGTGGTGGAGAACCCCTTAGCTACTAATGAGTCACGATGAGTCATCTTGCAGCGACAGTTATTAACTGTAGCTCTGTCTACACTCCTGCAGCAGTCACATATTCCAGAGCTCTGGAAAAAAAATCTCATTTTTGATGTGAGACATGTTTTTTTCTACCTTTTAAAATGAATCAGAGCTTACACAGTGCCAGTTACTGTGTTGTTTCTCACACAGTTGAGAGAGACACACAAACACACTTGACACCGTGTTTGTTTTTGGATCACAGCGAGTCGGCTGCCCTACCTTCTGGTACAGGCGGAGCTTCTGTGGTTCCAGATGTGGGAGCCTGCGCTGGGGGATTACTCTCCTGGACTGGGCTGCTAGGGATACCCTGCAAACAACAACACAACTGTCATTCACACCCACAAACATTTAAGCAGGCTAAGAGCATTAAAGTCTACGGTCATTTTGCAGACAACAATAGCAACGCAGGCATTTATACACCACAACATGAACACAACAGCAAACAGTTGACCAAAAGCAGAAGAGTATATTCAAAGAAATGTTTGACAGTTACAATTATAATTAATCTATTTTTCTTGCAAGTTAGAAAGTCTTCTACTTCCCTATGTTTTCACTCGTAAATATAACGCTACATTTTCTTAAAAGAAAACAAAACTAATCAAAATATTGAGGTTTTTAATGTGACATGCTTGAGATTCATCTGCAATATTGGACATAACACAAGGGAAAGGAAAATATGTATTTGCACTATTCTGTTGCAAAGATGGTGCTGCAATAAAAACCTCCCGGTGATTGCTTTGGTTGTGTGAAGTTTTTTTTTTAAACGCTAGACTCCAAATACTCGACAAGACAGTTTTTCACGTGACCCTAAAACAGAAATGGAGACCGGTCACCTGTAAAGTCAACATTGTTCCTGAGTCCTCCTGCGACATGTTTCCAAAGGAGCAACTTTCACTTTGAAGGGAAACTATCTCCGCTTCAGGTTTACATAGCACAGATTCAAAACAGCTATAAGAGCAGCTGAACAGTAATTGTATACACGTCTGTCACTTTTATTCAAACTAGGACTGCAGCTTTGTGCTACTGACCAAAGCAATTAAGGAATACACATCTTTCCCTAGTGACAGGTGGATCCCAAGAGGTGACTGACCCGTCGGTAGGCCTGCATGACTGGTGCCTTATTCATTTGGTCCCACTGTCACCATGAGTACAAATTGGTTTCTGGTTACATGTCAGCAAAACCCTAATACTTTACCTGAGCTAAGCCCATGTGAAGGACGGGTATTTCTGTGTGTTGGTCTTTTAAATTATAGTTTAATGTAACTAATATTTGCAGAGATGCTCTTTTACCAACATGTCTGTTGGTGAAAACTGGTGGCCCAACTGAGTTTTACAAACACCTAAGAGTGAGTCTTTTATACATACAGAAACAGATGAAAGGCATTGTAGCCGTACTTATGGCTACTGTGGCTAAATCACTCATCTCTATATGAAGACATTTCCCTTGTGTCTCTGCCTCACCAGCAGCAGCAATACAGCTACTGTGTTTTCATGCAGTGTGCATTACGGAGAGTGACGCACACCACCTTGATTAGCGTGCGCTATAACCCCCTCCCCTTTGTGTGTGTGACGTACAGTCAGAAGGTACTCCACAGCTCTGTGGGGGTTGTTGAAACTGGCCCGTAGCGCAGCCACAACTCTCTCCCTTTCATAGCCCATAGACATGATCTCCGTCAGCATCGCCTCGTACTCCGCTCCAGTCACTGAAATAGCAGATGTACAGTTTGAATCAACATGATTTTTTTTAAAATTATTTTTCCACTGATATTTCATCAAACATGACAATTTGTCTTACTGACAAATTAAATCCACTCGTACAATCGAGGACGCAATTTTCTGACTCTGAGACTTTACCATGAAAACGTTGAAATAGACGTGTGACAATGGAAGCTCAGCAAACTTTTCATTACAATAAGGATTTAAATAGAATAGCTTTACGTGTACGCTCCCCTCTCTTAGTATGGGAATCCCCCACTACTCTTAGGCACAACAACAGGCAGCTTGCGTTTGTCAGAACCTAAATATAGAAATGGCATGTAGCGCACTGCAGCCGGTGAAGTCCCGCTTTTACAACAGTAACAACTTTTGGTAGTTCGTGTAAGTGTTACACAACACAGTCTTTGTACAGTTCAATTTTAACAGCTACTTTTTAAATAAATCTATTTCATTAAGACAGGCGCCAGCTGCTTTTATCCATCCTGTGATGAAAGTCTGATCGCATGTTTTACCTACCCAGCGTTGAGGATGCATCCAGGCCCTGACTACCACCACTGGAGCTACAACACAGAAAGGTAGAGCGAGGGGAAAAAATGTACATTAGACAAGTTTCCTTTGATTTCATGTGAACAGAGGCTGTGATGAAGGGGGCACCGGGCAATGGTGATAGAAGTGAGCTTGGTGATTAGCATCTGTTTCATCTAATTAGTAAAAAGACCCCCCAAAAAAACATACAAACAAAAAAAAAAAAAAAATCATACAGGTAATGGTTTAACTAGATTAAAAAAACAAAAAAGCAACACCAAAATCTTCTCAGTTGCTTCCAAAAATCCTGTGGACTTGATGTCTGTGTGAAGGATGTACCACAGATTCACTTCTGTGCTTGGGCTCAATGCAATTTCTTAAACTTTCTTACAGCATTAGCAATTAGCCAAGAGAGTCCGCTGGTCACTTAATGTCAGCAAGTGGACACGTCTCAGACAAGCACAAATTATACAAAACTCAAAAACCACAAACTCTGGCGTGGCTTCAGAAAATGTAATCACCAACAGTTAACTAACACTAACTAATTAACCCCAAGCACAGGGAGGCGATCTTTCCAGGAAACTAAATTTTCAAATTTTTCAAATGTATTATCAGATAACAGTATAAGTTTGAACACTACCAGATTCCAATACCAGTCGTAGCTAGATGGCCAACTGTAGCTTTCTTGTTTCCCATTGTTGTAAGTAACAGTAATGATCAATAGTACACAGGTAGTTGGCCAGCTGGAGCTCTGTTGAACAGTGTATTGGATTCTGGTAATGTTTTCATCCATTTCAAAGCCATTGTCAGTATGCAGATTTAACTATACATCAGTCCAGTGCAAACAAGCAGGTCAATACCTGCTCAGACACACTGGAAATGTCTAGAATGGTTTTATTATAGACTAATCATGCACATATCTTTTTCCAGGGTATGCCTGCCAAATACAAAGTAAAACATATATGTTTGTAATTTAGCTAACATATTGACAAAATATAAGACCATGAAGCCTAAGAAGAGATCCCGCAGATTTAGATTCTAAGCAGCTGAACAACATCAGGAAACAACACAACAGCAACAAGGTCAGCGAGGCTGCCAGGAGGATGACATGAGACAGAAAAAGGGACGGTTAGCTAGTTATCTGCAGCTGGTCTTTGACCAAAAAAAAAAGAAAGACGAGATTGACTACCACTATAAATAGCCAGTATAACTATCAGTCTAAGAGAATTTCCATCTTGGATGGTGATTCTCTTGAATTGATAAATAGAATACTTTTTTTAAAAGTCACCAGCTGGGGCAGCCCAACCAAAAGTCTGTGTGCATGGGAAGCACCGCAGTTATGAGTTATGTGCTCAGGTTAAAACCATTTCTATTCATTAATTGACTCGACTGGTTTCTAACAACCAAAAGTGATTGATTTGTATGTACAAAACCTGGCAGACATCCACTTAACATGATAAACAGAAACAGGAATCAATGCCTTATCTGCATGGAGAATTTAAAAAAAAGAGGAAGGAAAAAAATGAATAATTCATGACTGTAATTTCCCACCAGTCTCTTAATTAATTTAATGTCCGAGTTGTCCAGATCGTACAATTACCTCCATTTAGTAGTGCCTACAAAGGTTTAGCTGGCAGTGCAGAAAAACAGCTTTGGTAATAGAAAGAGTGTACCTAGCTGGCTGTTGTGGTTCTGTGGCTGCAGCACTTGACTCCTCTTTGGCCTCCCCGCTAGGAATGGGGACAGCTGCAGGGGCTTGGACTGGGGCTGGGGCTGAAGTTGGGTTTGTAGCCGGGGCAGCTGTTGATGTGGAGCCAGAGTCCTGCACTGGGGGTTTGGGTGCTTCTGAGACTGATGGTGAGGCTGCAGCTGCAGGCTTAGCCTTTTGTTTATATTAAAAAAAAATGCTATTATTCTATCAACTTGTTAAATCTTTTTAACATGAAAAGAAGCCAAATACACTAATGTCAGCCACAAGTATTATATTAGGATCTCACCTTGGACACCATCACTACAACAAAGTTCTTCTCATCAATTTTGTAGTCCTTAATTGGTGTGTCATCTTGCAAAATTTTCCCAGCATATATCAGTTTCTGTCCAGACACAGGAAAGTTGTCTTTTCCCCTTTCTGCTTCTATCTTCTCTTTCAAGGCCTTCACCTAATAATAATAATAACAAAACAAAAACAAAAAATAAAGCAAAGGACTCATTATTATCCATGACATGACTTCCAGTGCTTGAAATACCACAGGTTTAATATTAGATGACCGGTATTCTTTCAAGTCATTACAAAGCAGGGGGCCATCCTAGCTGACTTCAGCTTTAAAGTTAGGTCTACAAATGCTATAAAACGCTTATTAAAAAATGCTTTAAAAAATCTCTTTCACACCTAGTCTATTATGTGTTTACTAAAAACTAAATTATGGAATGTCACTAGAATTATATCCACTATGAGTATGCACGTACAATTTCACTATAATCTATCATTTAACAATGGGCCCTGCAAGCTACACCTTCAGATGTGAGGACATGCTAATAGACTGAGTCAGTTTCTGAGTGAAGCTAATCGCAATTGGCAGTGTCATAGGCGTTAGCATTAGCAATCACGAGCGTAGTCCACAGCTTGCGTTCTTAAAAAAAAATAGAGTTAAATCCTAACCTCTACATCAATCTTTAACAGAGAGCAGTAGCCACAACCGCGAAAAAATATTTAAATGATGAAAAAAGTCGTTTAAAACTGTGTCGCTATGACTTTGATAATGGGCTACTCTGCTAGCTAGCTTGCTAACGCTAGCTCATCACAGAAGTGAGGCGTCGCGTTGTTTTGCGGTTTCTTGTGGGTTGCCAGATTGTAACGTGTGCGACTATTGTGAATCCTCCAGTCGATTCTAGTTGTTAATCGTTCTTTAATGTGTAATAAAAACAAAAGGGAAGCTGTCGGGTCTCCACGCAAAGCCAAAACACAGGTTCAGCAGCTAGCACCGTTAGCTTAAAGCACGTTAGCTAGTAGCCACTCACCGTTTGTTCGGGGTCTATCTCAATCTGAATAGTCTGCTGCTGCAGCGTTTTAAGTGTGATCTGCATGTTAGCGGCGACTGACGCTGGGTCAGAGGTGCTTCAAAATGAGAAACAGTTGCTCGCTAAATAGTTAATTTGTTTTTAAAGTTGGCGTTTCGGGTAAGATAACAACTAGCCGAGAAATGTGTGTATCCATGAGCACTCAGCAAATCGCCATCTTTGGTGACAAGTTGGTGGTGCGGCGAGGAAAGCTCCGCTAGAAGGTACGAGATCTCGCGTTCACGTGCTCTGCTCCGCGACTATGGCAAGCTATGGGGTTTCTATCTAGTAGCTACACAGTCATTTTGAATAGTCATATTGACAGCATAAATATGGCCAATTACAGTTGCAACAAGCTAACGTCAGAAAACCTAATATTATTGTAAAATTTAGTTTATATGATCTGAAATGTGATGCTCATATCAAATTCTGCCGAAACAATAACAGTAACGAACTAAAGTAGTTATTAAGTAGTTATTAAGTATTTACATAGCTGAGAATTACATGACTTTTAAATGTTAATGTGTCTGTTTTGTTGCAAATCAATTGGGAAAAAAATAATGTTGTGGTTGGATCGCAGCTGCTAAACTATTGAGCAACCACAGAACTTTTTAAGCAGCGGCTATTGTTGTATGACACAGTCTGTAAATGAAGCTGTGTAATGATTTCAATTCTGTACCTTCAGAGAACAAAGCGTAACACTTGTGGTGTGGATGCAGTGACATTCGGGAATGCGACCTGTACAGTTTTGTTACTGTAATCCTTGTAACACACCAGAAACACAAAGTCCTCCTGACTGCTTTTATGGTAGTTTCGAGTACAGTAACTGTCACATTTTGCCTTATGTGGTACACACACATGCAGCAGATATGCTATAGCGGTTGCTAAGCATGAGTATCAACAACGCTAAAATATTTAATTTATTTGAAAAAGAAATCATCAGAGGGCTTAATAATTGGACTGATAAAGAAAATGCTCATGTTGGAAATGCTTACTGACCTAAACACTCACCAGTCAGGTCATCACTGTCATGTCAATATGGACCAAAGTCTCTCAGGGATGTTTTCCAGCACCTTGTTGTATCTGGTGCTGGTGGTTGTGCTGTAGGCAAAAGGCGGTCCAGCGGGTACTAGCAAGGTGTACCTATGTATTGTGTTCAATGAGAACAAAATGAGATAACAAAAGTCAGTGGAAACCAAAACCATCAGCTCTTTGAAGTCTGGATTTAAAAGATACCAATTATCGAAACTAAAAATTCTTCTGTTCCTTTTTTTCTTTTCTTTCCTTTGTTTTGTTTTTTTGAACATGAGATAAGTACTGTTGGTGCTTCTGTTATCCCATTATTAATAGATTACTGAAGATATGTAATATGATATGTTATGTAGTTGGTCGCACTAAATGAAAAACCACCATTATTCCATTCGGCTACCCGATCGGCGCCAGCTGGGATCTCAAGGCTGGAGCTGAAGCATAACAATCAACTTCTCCCCTGATAACAAACTGTGTTTAGACTCTTGGTTCCTAACGCCTTCATATGCTTATCTCCAAGGCCAGGTCGGATGGCGGTCTACCCAGCGCTGGAAGTGCGCGTGCGCGAACTAGCATGCTGCCTGAAGGCTGCAGGGCGGGATGCTGTGTCGAGCTGGCTACCGTCTCACCCCTCACCCACCCCAATACTGCTTGTGATGTGCTGTATGGTGTCATGTGTCTAAAGTTATGTGCTTTTTTTTGTGCTGAGGTGTTTTTTTCTGTTCTCAAACTGTTCTCCCATAGGAGCTCAGTCTGGGTGGAGCTTTTTCTCCTCCCCTCACCTCATGTTGTGTA
>VUQR01001154.1:0-13175 GCA_015108515.1 Hemichromis elongatus
GACGTCCTCGCCGTATCTGGATCCATCAGGTCCTCCAGAAGCGTGAGCAGTTTGGTGAGTTTCACCACTTGCTCCAGGAGCTGCGTCTGGATGACGGCCGCTTTCAGCGGTACCACCGTCTGTCCCTCGCCCAGTTTGAGGAGCTGCTGTCCCGCGTAGGTCCAAGCATCGCCCGCCTAGACACCAACTACAGGCGCTCAATCCAACCTGCAGAGCGCCTGTCCATCTGTCTGCGGTTAGTTAAAGTGTTTAATACGGTAGTCCTTTATTAATACCTGTGCTAATATATGCTAAACTATCAGTTTATACACTGATAACATGGATGTGGTATACTAACAGTGAATGCCGTCGGGGTTTACTGATAGCAAACTGTTGTATGGAGACGACTGTTTATAATATTTCTAGTGATACTCATAAAATCCTGATTTAATTCGATTTATGAATGGCTTTGGCTGGACCCGCCCCTTTGACCTACGTCAGAGCATCACCAGGCTCCTGATTGGTTGTCGTGGCGCGATTTGCCGCTCGAGTTGAGATTTTTCCAACTCGAGCAGTAGAGGCGATTCGCGTAAATGCACAAAAATGCACCACACAAACTGCCACGGGGATTTTCCATCGCTTAAATTGCGCGAAATGACCGCACGAACCGTGGTTTCGCGACGCAAATTCACTTTTGAAAATTCGCGGGGCCGGTGATCGCGCATCTCCATTGACTTTACATGTAAACCTGCCGCTTTTGCCGCTTCTACCACGTTCGGAGTGAATGTACCGTAAGGCCTCTGAAGGTTCTTATCTATATCATATATTCTGATATTGTCATGTTGCCTAGAAACCCTGTAGCAATGGCTAAGATTAGCCAGTTCTATTCACCTGCAACATCTTGGAAAAACCTTTTTTTTCTATCACAACAATAGCATCCCATTCAGAGGCACAAAACTTGAGTTACATGTGATATATTATGACACCATACACCGTACACCATTGCTTTGCCCAGGAAAAACCCACCACTGGACTACATAACATTTGTATAGTGGTACAGGGCTTAAGTATTATATATATATCTTCAGCTTATGTACATAAACAAGATCTAAACAAGATCTACAATCCATGTTTCTGCAGTTTTCTCAGTATGGCTAGTCATAATAATTTGCTAACACCACAAGTAATAGTGTATTAAATTAAAAAGCTACTCAGTAAATGCATTAAAATCACTGTGGTTTCAAAGCTGGAAATTATTTTTGTGGTTTTGAGAATTTGTTATTAAGAAAAGAATGCTGATTATTTGTTGGAAAAAGTCTGCCCTATTAATGGCTATTCTTTGTTGCTTCATCAGTCTGCTCTGATTCCCTCTCTAGGTAGACTCTGGGGCTCTGTGATAACATTACACTTCTTATTTTCATCTCCCAAATAAGAAACAATTAATCATTTTTGAAAAGTAATTAATTCAGAAATTCTCTTAATTGTTCAAGGACAAAAGCTGTACACATATTCAATATAATATTTATCAAACCTCATAATGAGGTACTAATTCTTCCGTTAGAAAATGCTAATTGGGTCCATCAATAATAGAGTGTTTTGAAAACTGCAGTAATCACACTTGTGTTTAATTTTGGTGATCACATGACTGCTAATAATTTCAGATCTGTAATTATCTTTCCTGTAGTATAACAATTAGCACTGCAATTGATCTGTGAACAGATCATCCTTTCTTACTTTCTCACTCGTTGCAATTTGGGTGGCTTTGGTTTGCATTTGAAAATATTAACGCCAAATTGGGCAAGTGAGACATTGTTGTGACCTTGATTTAATGAAATCTTACCACAACAATTAATTATTAAATTTTCATGAATTAATTTTCCATCTCATGTAAACAAATGGATTAATTATTTTTACAACTAGAAAAAAATCTAATAACAAAACTTCACATTAAGTTGATAATATTTTGGAGTTCCTCAAGGTTGAAGTTTGGGTTCCCTTTTCTTTAATTTTTAGATTCATGATGACAAGTTGAAATTTTTCCATCTACTTCCCACATGTGTGCTTATGATACGGTTAACGTGTCGTTAAAAGTGCCCCATTCAACATTTTATCTTCCTTTTGTTTTCAGTTTTTTTTTTTTTTTTGTTGAAGTTGGGTTTGTTTTGCATTGCAACGTGCAGTTTTTTAAAACTAGGTATAATAATAGATTCACTGCTTTAACGCACAAATTTAAAAAATTGTAAAGAGTCCATTTTAGATATATTACTAGTGATTTAACTACAGAGAGCTCAAAGGTGTACACCAGTGTTATGGTTTTCTGTCAGATGAAGTACTGTCTTATCAGCTGGACAAGTAAAACCACATTACAGTCAATAGGAAACACTATTTAGAATCATTCTGCAAACATTAAAAAATGAAATTATATAGTATAATGGATTTGAGCGTCCACAGAGGCTTTTTCAAGTCAATCTGAAGCCATTGTGCATCCTTTATAACTATTGCTTTATATTTCCATTAGAACATTTTTTTACCAGATTACGCTGAATATAGCATCACAACAAAACATCTAAGCACAAGAGCTCAAATTCATGTTGGGCTTTCCTAATGCCTAATGATTTCCTAACTGTGACCGTCATGTTCCTAAGGAGCAGTGAACTTAAAAACACTGTGGAAGCTTCACCAGATGCAGATATAAAGCAAGCTGACCACAGCATCAGAATTTCAATACATTCTTTGAGAGATAGAAAATCAACTTCATTCCAGATACAGAATTTGAAATGCTCAGGGTGTATCAAACACAGTTGGATAGCACCACCAAAAACAATGAACCCTGACGAAGAAGAAGCACTCCATTCTTGAGAGGCATGCTCCCCCCATTTTGCATCTTTATGGAGAATGATTCATACAGCAGCAGGATAATAATCCCAAACACACATACAAAGCTTTGTTAGACCTATTTGTATGTGTAGGACAATGAAGACCTGGAAGTGCTGACTATCATGTACTTTACAATTTACAGTGGTATTTAAAGACTGAGAGAAAGCCAGTACCAGATTCAGTGCATCATGTCTTTACTGAGGTCTTATGATGGTTCCCTTATTTTCTGCCATGTATTTACTACTAAATATACCTTTATATAGTTTCAAATAATCACTTTTGTGTCCCTTCTGTATCACATCTGCATGATTTAAGTTGTATATCATACTGTTGTTAAAACTATCTTACTGCAAAGAGCAGGCACTTGGAAAAATCATGGGTAAGAAACTGTGGGTCAGGACAGGATATTAATTAAATTATAATTTCAGAGAAAGGTTTGGAGCCAAGAATTACTTTCAATTAAAAAAAAAAATCTTGTTGTTGTTTTTTTTGTTAAAAATGTAATTTTAATATTTGTTGAAGTAATGTTTACTTTAGTTCTTGCCATAATCAAACAATACTAAGGTATGGTACAACAAGGTCCTGTATATGATAAATAAGACTATTTTGAACTCTGAAATGTGCAAAGCTACTGTGCTACAGTGCAAGACAAAAAATATAGAGGTAAAAGGGGGATGTAAAAAGTAGACATACGTAAGACTTGAAATTCATCTTTCGTTGATTCAATGTGTCACCAAGCTGATATTGTCATTAATGAAAAACCTAATGTAACACATTATCGTTACTGGTGTTCTTGGAGTTTGGGGCCTAAAACAGTAAGGCGGTAGGATGGCTCTAATTGGTAAATAGGATCATCTCTAAATGCTTAGTTTGAGGACAATACATTAGAAAGCCTCAGCTATGCAAAGAGTGTATAAAAAGTATTTCTTGCTATGCATTTTCTTTAACTGCTTGGTCCACCTATTTTTTTTTCTATTTTGTCATGCAGCCAAAGTTTCCTCCTCTAGTTAGTAAGCCAGTCTACCAAAGACAAGGTGAGCTGTGCTGTTTAAGCATTCACCCTTCAAAACACTGCAGCCATTTGTAAACAGCAACCGGCAGCCTAATTACTGTGGTGACTTATCGAACAGGCTGTCACATGCATCCCAATGAATGGTCTGTAATAGCATTTTCAGATTTATTGTATATCACAGACTCTGCTGTATTCGTGGATGATCCGTCTTTTTCGAAAAGGACAGCTGGCTGGCATGAATGCCCAAAGCAGTATGAGGAGCGGACGTGCCGGAGCACAAGTGATGCCTTTGTTTTATTTTTAACATTCGGTGCTTTAATCATCAATTTTCTCCTTCTACTCTTACCTTCTACATCCATCACTATACTTTAATCACTTTCTTTTTCTTGTTTTTTAGTTTTATTTCCATTGTCTTTTTGTTCTGTTAATTATCTTTTCTTCAACATCCTTGTAATTATACGTTCTTTTTTTTTACTTTGCTTTTTTATAGCTCTTTCCTAGTTTCTCTCTCAACTCCTTTTCACATTATTCCTTTTCCTGATTTACTGTGATGTTGTTTGTTTGGTTAAACAGATTTTTTTTTTCATTTTTCTCTTCTTGTTGAGTGACGTCTTAGGTTAGTTGGAAGGGTCAAAGTTTTTTTCTGTGAGTGCATGTCTGAGTGTTTGGACAGTGAATGTGGGTGGCTCAGTGTAACAAGCCAATTTTAGCACTGCAAGGGTCACTGTCAAATTTCCTCTTCAACAGCACGCCTGTGCTATCATTTCTGTCGTGAGCTTTTGCTCACTCATTCGTTTTCTCTCTAAGCTGGTGACGGCAAACCAAAGTGACAGCTGACTTCAACTTTAATCACATTAAAGTTACCAAACAAGGTTGCTATGAGCAATTTTCCCCTTGCATCTGCCTGTTTCACCGTCTTTCTTTCTTTTTTCTTTCTAATCTTTCCTCCTTATTCTGTCTTCCTGTCTCAGCTTAGTGGAACGATACCAATCTATGACTCACTGACTTACTCATTCATTAACATGCGTGCCAGCCATGTGTGAGTGATATTGTGAAAGAAATGTAACAGTTACAATCTTTCTATGCATTAAGAGTCCAGGAATTGTGAAGAAATTATCTTTGAATCAAGTAGAATATGATCAGGATCATCATATAACAAATACCTGGTGAGAAAGTGGCAGTGGATGTAATTTACCAAAGCCATGTTATTTAAAGGTTAGGAGTAGGTCTTAATAATAATAACAACAATAATAATTATAATCTAAGGGAGATTTTTGGCAAGACAGTTTTGAGGTAAGTGTGCCTGTCAATAGAATCAGCATCTTTTAGTGTTAGTGTCTTGAGTAATTACGACTGAAATTATGACTGTTATGATTCCCACAAAACCAAAGTTAAAAGACTAAGAAAACAATTTAAATGTGCATGCAAAAATTACAGTTCTTTAGTTCTGTTTCATATCAAGTAACACAGAGTTGTGCCTTTTAATGATGTTCTTGTTTTCCATTCAAACACAAAACAAAGGTCGATGCTGAAAATGTTTTGTAAGTGAGCAGATAGTGAAATATTTTCCATAGAAAAAGAAAGTAATCAACATGCTACGTACACAATCAAAATGATTTAAGCCAATAAAAACAAGACTAGCTCTTATTAGGTTCTTGTTCATCAGTTTTGGAAAGTAAGTTACATTGATATACAAAACTATAAAATTAAGCTAGTTGTTATTCTCTCCACACTCATGCTTTGTATGTTGGCAAGTTAAAGCAGGTTAAAAAAAAGGAAATTATTCATTCATCCAAATCCCTTATCTGTGCATGTTATTTTTCTTTTCAGATGCCAATCTGTTCTGAAAATGTGTGCATTGGCTCTGTGGTGATGCCCAACCAGCACATCCGCAAACCAGATGAAGTCAGAACTAAAGACGAGCTTCTTCCACTGGCCACCGACTTCATAGACCAGTACTATACCTCTATCAAAAGGCAAGCAAACTGTGTGGTACCTAAACAGAGTTTAAGTCTAAGAGTGTGTACCAATGCGAACATTATTTGTGTCTTTTTTTTCTAGTACTCTTATACAGTGTATTCTTTATTCTAGTCAAATCAATATGCAGAACAGAAT
This sequence comes from Hemichromis elongatus, assembly GCA_015108515.1. Taxonomy (NCBI): domain Eukaryota; kingdom Metazoa; phylum Chordata; class Actinopteri; order Cichliformes; family Cichlidae; genus Hemichromis; species Hemichromis elongatus. The sequence goes on from VUQR01001154.1 coordinate 5,984, forward strand.
AATTCCATACAGGGCTGACTGAGACCTAGACAGATACAAACGATCTGTTGTGGTGACCCCCAAGGGATGAGGCCAAAAGATGAAGAAGAAATGTGCCTGATCTTTTATTTTGTTATGCCCTGCCCTGTCAACAGGTATGGATCTAAAGCCCATGTGGACAGGCTGGAGGAGGTGACCAAGGAAATAGAAGCTTCAGGAACTTATCAACTGAAAGATACTGAACTGATATATGGAGCCAAGCATGCCTGGAGAAATGCTGCCAGATGTGTGGGAAGGATTCAGTGGTCCAAACTACAGGTAGTGCTCAAAATGCCTGAAATCCATGAATGTCATTGTCTAAGACTTGTGCTGTTAATATTTTTTCTGACAGCTTGTCAATTAATGCAGATAGTTATGTTTCTCATATAGATAGATACATCTCTGCCAACATTCAGATATTTTCATATTATGATGCACTCATAATACTTCAGACTTCTTTTTTTTATATTTTCTTTTTAGGTTTTTGATGCCAGAGACTGCACAACAGCCCATGGAATGTACAACTACATTTGTAACCACATTAAGTATGCCACCAACAAAGGAAATCTAAGGTAAACACATAGATACAGTGCAAAGTGCTCAGCTCTTTTCTCAAGTCTTGTTTTCCTTTATTGTCTTTTCTTCATTTGGTTCAGCTCGCTATGTATTATTTTCACTGCACTTGTTCCTCTCTCCATGTTTTGTCCCCATCACACCACTCTGACTACCCTGACTTGACCCACTGTCCCATCTGTCAGCGTTCTCTCTTAACGCTGTATCTGACACTATCTGCAGCCTGTCTATCTATTTGTCAGCATCTCAGCACCAATCATTGCCCTGTTGGTAAAGTGCCAGACCTTACTAACAAGCAGTCATTTGTCAGACCTGCAAAGCCTCACTCACTTTCTGCCAAGTCCTAATCACATGTGACACCTCATATTTACTTCTTGGATGAGGAATAGCTTCTGACTCATTACTACACTTAGTCTGGCCTAAGGAAGTCAAGTCAGATATACATGCTGAAAAGAGCCAATATAATATCCAGTCCACAGCTCTCTGGGTGGCTGGCTTTAATATAAATGACCACACATTCAGAAATATAAATATAATAAAGACAGGAGAGATGTAAAATCAGCTGGAGGGGTGCACATGGTGAATTAAAAAATGGATTCTAAATAATCTAAACTATCATATAATCATATCATATCTTTTATAAAAAAATACTGGGCTCTTCTATGGTACCCTGTGTCCAAATACTGATAGTATTATTTGAAAAAGTAGCACTGTACAAGATACAAAAATAGCCCATTTAAATTGGTTGCAAATAAACGAAAAGACATTTCATGTTTCTGAATATTGCACTACTTTATAAATAAGTTTATAAAGAAATATACCATTTTAAAAATTAGCATTACTTATGAAATGCAAGTATCAAATGGATATGTGCCAAAATTACTTGACAAAGAAAAACATTGCCATATACAGTAAAATGTAGCCTATATATGTTAACTATAAAATATCCCACTCTTTGCTTTGTTTACATGTTCTACACATTATAGAGTTAAAGTAATTAAAAATTAAAAATGTAGACTTTATATTATTATTTAATAATTGCATACTTTGATTAGACCAAGACTGGAACCAAGGTGTACAGGTGCTTAAATCAATAAATAAATCAGGCTTCTGTCCTGGACAAGCCCCCAATTGTCTGATGAAAAAGCAATAGAAAGAAGGATAATCATTTAAGCTAAAATGATTACCCAAGCCAACAAAGCAGACAAGGTGGAAGAATGAGGAGACAGAGGAAGCAAAATCTCAAGAATGCAGAATTTATTCCTGATTATTTAATTTATATCACATCTTTTGCAACAATAAAGCAACTCCTGTTAAAAGAAGTCAGACGGGCAGCTAAACTTGAAAAATTAAAAAATTAAAAATTGGGGTCAGCAAGAGATAATAATATTTTGTCTCCATATGTACTTTAACAATACAGCTGACACCTTACAAGGCTCTGCAAGGCTTAATGTTCTACAGATGATGATTATTAACACAACTGGCACAGACTGACACCAGCTGCTTAGTATTCTCCCCCCACAAGACTTACAACCAGCTTAGTAGTATTAACACTTTCACCCGGTCACAGTATTAAACGATAAAAGTACCATGTGGAGCAGACCAAAGGTAACTAAGCTTTGGCACTTCTCTGAGTCTTTTGACATACTGAAATACGTTTACTTCAAGCAGATTACTGACACAGTGCTAACATCTGTTAGGAATGTTGAGAAATTTCCAAATATTCAAATGTTGTTCACTATCTACCACTTTTTCCCCTTGGTTTCAGTATGGACAGAAGCATAGAATGATTAAAAAAAATGTTTCACCTATATTGCATATTAATAAAATGTTTTTATTATCTTTTCTGTTTGTTTTTTGCAGGTCAGCTATCACCATATTTCCTCAGAGGACAGATGGTAAACATGATTTTCGAGTGTGGAACAGTCAGCTGATTCGTTATGCTGGCTACAAACAGCCTGATGGACGGATCCTGGGAGATCCTGCTAATGTTGAATTCACAGAGGTACACATGAGGAGCTGTGCTATTAAATGAGTAAAGCAGTTCTATTTTTTTGATTATCCTATTTGTTCTAAACTTACATGTAGTTTTTTGTCATTAGATTTGCATGCAGCTTGGATGGAAAGCTCCAAAGGGTCGTTTTGATGTTCTGCCCCTTCTGCTGCAAGCCAATGGAAATGACCCTGAGCTGTTTGAGATCCCTGAAGACCTCATTCTCGAGGTGCCAATCACACATCCAAAGTGAGTTATGTCTTTCTTCTTGAAAATCCCCCCAAAAAAAGAAAAAAGAAAAGAAGCAAAAAACATACAGAATCTAGCAAAAATAAGAAGAGAAGGGGCTGCATTAAGAGATCCACCCACTCAACATCTACTTCTAAAACAATAGGGTGCTTTTAAGCCAAGAACTATGATTGGGTTATCGTCAGTTTCCAACTGTGCTTATTATTCCAAGAAAACACTGCTGCCTGTATTTTATCTGTTGCTATGCCAGCTTTTGTGGTAACCATGGGGCTTGTTAGTGAAATTTTACATCTCCTCCATTTTTTATTTTTATGTGTTCTTTTACTTTTAAGAAAACTTTTTCAGCAACTGTAAACAGGCCATAAAAGCCATTGATATGTAAAGTGTTAAGCTGCTATAATACATGCAATCACATTGGAGAATTAGATATTACAGCTAAAGAAGTTTTCACACCTTCAAAAAGCTTTACAACAGGTTATCAGTGCATCGCTGCATGCTACCGAGAGTATTTCAGAATCCCTTGATGCACAATTCTCACTGTTAGACTCCCCCTAAAATTGGCATCTCTTGCTCCATACCCTGCATCAGCTGGACTTGAGCCTGGCAGCAGCTTGGCACAGGCCAGGACCACCAACAGTGTCTCATCATTACACAAGATTAGACCCAGCTCTGAAAATAATGCACTGAGAGCAGTGTTATCAATCCCCTTAGAGATTGCAGGGAGTGAGTGGTGGGAGGTAGATTGAGGTCCAGCTTGCTCTGTCCAGCACTGACAGAAGTAGATTTCTTTGTGTTAATGCTTGTTTTGGCTGTCATCCCTTTTTAAATTATGTGTCTCAGGAGTAATTACTAATGCTCTTGAGGAGTTTAGAGACTATTAACATCACTAATGAAGCAATGGACAATATCCTGACCTCAGTAGGGATTATAATGAGTAGAATTATGTGAAATAGCAGGCCTTAGCCATCATGTCCCTGTTTGTTCAGGTATGAGTGGTTTAAAGATCTGGGTCTGAAGTGGTACGGCCTCCCAGCGGTTTCCAACATGCTGCTGGAAATTGGCGGTCTGGAGTTCACTGGCTGCCCCTTCAGTGGCTGGTACATGGGAACAGAGATTGGTGTGAGAGACTTCTGTGACAGCTCACGCTACAACATTCTGGAGGTACAGTGTTGTGCCAAAATACACTCATGTTCGATTGAAAAAGAGAAAAGAATTCAGGCACAGACTGATTGAAGCCATGTGCAGAGAAGAAAGCATGTATTGTGTCACTAAATGATCCAGTTAGAATTCAGTTCTTCCTCCATGTTTTGTTGCAAATCCTTTAATATAACAGTGGTACTTTTGATATTGTGCAAAATATGTTTAACAATATATTTGTCTATAGATGGGCAAATTGAATTGTAACCTATTCTGTAATATTTAACAATCAGATTGTCAAATTATTTTAGGACATGCAGTATAAATATATATGCGACATAGCATATAATTAGGGAGACCAGAGTGTTTGCTATTTTTGCATGTATGATATTATTCTGACAAATGAAGAAAATTTCAGTCAGAGTCGTCCAATTATGAAGAGCACTTCAGGGCACATGGGTGCCAGATTTGGATTTGTCTGTGCTTGCAGTGATGACGAGGGCCATTTGCTTCTGTACAGCATGACCACAGCACAGCAACTGTACACAGAAATGAAATACTGAAGTTTATGTCACCCAAATTTTCAGTCTCAGGTATGTCAGGCTATTTTTTTCTGTATTATATAGGAGGTGGCAACCAAAATGGCCTTAGACACCAGAAAGACATCCTCCCTTTGGAAAGATCAGGCACTCGTGGAGATCAATATTGCTGTCCTTCACAGCTACCAGGTATTGAAATCTGTGATTTGAAGTAATACTTTGCCAAAAGTAGATTTTTAACTTAAAGTCTTAAAGTTTGTAGACAAGTCCTTGGAACAACAACGCCTATAGTTATCTTGGACTCAAAGTGTCTACTGCTGAGGAAATTCCATGATGAAGTGTGTTAAGTCATGTTTATAACAATTTGTTGGTGTAGAAATTACTAGATAGTTGTGATCAAATTATAGCTTGATACTCCACACACTGGTTTATTACAAGATGTCTAGCTGTTCTGTTTGTTTGTTATTATCACTTGACCATTGTAAACATTCAGTGTATCCATGAATAATAATAAAACACTTATTTGGTTGTGACATAATTCATATCCATCTATGCTATCTATTCTTAGACATGCAAAGTGACCATAGTAGACCATCATTCAGCCACAGAGTCCTTCATGAAGCACATGGAGAATGAGTTTCGGGTGCGAGGTGGCTGTCCTGGGGACTGGGTATGGATTGTGCCTCCGATGTCAGGAAGCATCACGCCAGTTTTCCATCAAGAAATGCTTAACTACCGCCTCAGCCCTTCTTTTGAGTACCAGGTGAGGGAGATGGTCATATCATGAATAAATAATTCCACATACCTCATTGCATGAGATATCTTTGAATTAAGACCACCCTATTTTTGTCCTTCTATGCAAAAGCCCGATCCATGGAATACCCACGTGTGGAAAGGGGTCAATGGGACACCCACAAAGAAAAGAGCCATTGGATTCAAGAAGCTTGCCAAGTAAGAGCGCTTGGTTTTACTTAATCATTGATTTGTTTTCCCTTATTCATCTTTGCATTGTGGGAGTCAAAGCTAAATTGCAACTAAATGTGAAAGATCACAAATGATTTGTATTTGTTAATTTAAGGCTAAGCAGGTATTCACTTTGCAAACAAAAGTTAGACACATGACAAAGACACTGGGGTACTCAGCAGTGAAATTCATCCAATCAACCCCTTAAGGAGTAATCAGAATTTTGTCAGTGTTTTGTTTGTGTATACATGCGCTTGTGCGCGTGTTCTGCTATTATTATAATTGCCTTGAGGAGATGACAAGCTAGGTAATCACAACTGTCATCCATCCGTAGCTGCCTGCTACAGTGAACCAGCCTATTACTAATTTCAGAGGCTCAATAAGAAACTTTTTTTTCTTTCTATAATACACTTGGTCTTTATCTTTCATGCATCTCATTTGAATTGTCTTTCTCTTCACCTCTGCAGGGCTGTGAAGTTTTCAGCGAAACTCATGGGCCAAGCTATGGCCAAGAGGGTTAAAGCCACTATACTGTTTGCTACAGAGACGGGCAAGTCGCAAGATTATGCCAAAACGCTCTGTGAAATCTTCAAGCACGCCTTTGACGCAAAGGTACCCTTGCTCTCACCTTGCATCATCATTTCCAGAGGTTGAGAACTAGCTTATGTATCACTGCTCTAATATCTAATTGAAAAAGAAGGAACTGAAAGGCACCCCTCCCCCAAAACCCACTCTCTGGTTGATGAAGCTGAGCAGATGCCAGCTGAGTATAGATGACAAAAGGTTTGAAGAAAAAAAGCCATTCTTTTGTTACATTTTCCTCTTGTCTCATGCAGTAAAGTGCCGCAGGTTGGAGGCAAGATTTATCCACTAAAGCACAGAACAGGGTTGTAGTTTTTAGACAAAATCCTTCAGTGCCGCTGGGTGTGCAAATCTGTGTACAAAAACCAAACAGAAACAAGAGAAAGAAGCTTCTCTCAAACACACACTGGGGGATTTTTCCTCCTAGTCCTATCTTTATTTGCTCTTCCTGTTTTCCCAGTGTGATCAATCACACAAGGAGATTCATGCATGAAGATTTGTGCATGTGTGTGTCACTGTTAGTGGGCGTGTGCTGATGGATCGCAGGGCAGATGCAAACGCTTAGGGGAAATCTTGGTTGTTCTGGGGCTAAAGCCGTCTTTCTCTTCACGCCTTCGGTTGCGTGTCTTTGAGCGTATATGCATGTGAAATGCAAGTGTGGCCCGTGGCAGACAAACACCATCATGCTGAGTGGTATGCATCATGGATGCTCAATGTGTGGCAGCAGCATATTATCATCTCGTTAGAGGCGAGGACAGAGTGGTCATTACAACCTCCTCCTCTGCCAGCGGCTATGTGTTCAGCCTTAATTTACACGCTCAAGTCATCTGTCATTTGGAGTGTGTGTCTAGGAAACGAGACTGAGATAAACACTACACCATGTAAGTTGCTGAGCTTCCATCAGTACAACGCTCTTTTTTTTCTGCAGGTTATGTCCATGGATGATTATGATGTTGTGGACCTGGAGCATGAAACACTGGTTTTAGTGGTGACCAGCACATTTGGGAATGGTGACCCACCTGAGAATGGAGAGGTATTTATGAATGCTTAATAATTGTTGGTTAATAAACTCAGCAGAGACTTCTATTTGTATGTGTTTCCTTTTTTTTTTTTTTTTTTTTTTTTAAAATTTGGGGCA
>VUQR01001155.1:0-14213 GCA_015108515.1 Hemichromis elongatus
CGCACTGTCTACACAAACACAAATAAAACTCATGGAAGTGTGCCCCTAGGGCAAAACAGTGCACCCAAACACATTCCTGGGAGGGAACAAACTCAAACACTTCATACAGTCCCTTTTTATCTCAGTCGTTCTGTTTGACATCGGCTGAATCCCATCTCATTTCTATCGATCTGCCATGTGAGGTTAAAGTGTCCAAAGTCAAAGTTACATAGGAAGGAGGGGGGAGTTAAAAAAACATTCAGCTTTTTTTATTTTTTTATTTAAAGCTAAAAAAAAGTTGTCTTTGCTAGGGATGTGACAAAAGGATATCGGTCTGCTTGCTAGTAGACATGCATGCAAACACACAGACAACAGGCTCCTGCAGCTTTCTAATGCTGTTTCTGTTTTTTTCAGGGCAGGCTTCCTTCATGGTGCTGTCCAAGGTCCTGACCAGCTGACGTGATGCAGGAGCTGTCCAAGGTCCTGAAACCTGTTTTGGCTCTTGCATACTGGGTGGTGGCAAGAAGCTTGTTTACATGTTATGAATTTGATGGACTCCCTTATAGTGTTTGGGGTTTTTCACTCAAGAAAAGTGTGAAAAACAATTAAATTCACAACACTTTTTTTTCCATTTTATTTTATTATCAAAACCCCAAGCAGTTTAATATCAGCTGTTATATGAGTTGTCTTAATGATATTTTTTCCAATTTAAGTAAGTAAAGTTAAAGCAAATATAGCCTGTGAGTGGCAGAGGGATGCTATAGATTCTATACAGCTAGGTCTAGGGCAGAATTTCCAAGGTACAGTGAGTCATGATGCTGTGGCAGACCCACCGTTTAATGTGATTTCTCAGACTTCTCCGTACTTAGCAATGTGGGACACAGTTCAAACGAACAGCTCAGACAGAATATATCGGGGATGCTGTGTCTATGTGTTACCATGTGTATGAGAAAGCTGATGAAGTTTGCGTGTGCGCGGAGGCGATGCATTTGTACGTGCCTGGATGCATGTGGCAGTGTGTGCGGGCGCGCACGCGCACACACTAAGTTGGGCGTAACGATGGATTCAAAAAGAAGCCTTTGAAGTATTTTGATGTTCCCTGGCTGCTCTCTTGCCAGTTTCCTAAATAGGTCAGAGACTCTGCTCTCTGCCTTCTGCACTGTGCTAGCTCTCCTGCAGCCTGCTTGAGTCAGAAATGGCAAGAAAAGGAAAACAATCTACTTAGCTTGACATCGCCTCGAATGAACTAAAAATCATGCCGTCCTAGTGGATAGAATCATTTTTGTTTTCACGCCAGTGTTTGTAGTTCTACCTTGAAGACTCTAAAAGTCAGTTACATTTAATTAGAGATGGAAAGAGGAAAGCAGACAGATGCAGCAGAAGAGAAGAAATGGACATGGAAATTTAAAAAGCAAGAAGACTGAAGCAGAATGAGGTGCTGATGAGAGAGATGGCATAAAGGTAGCTTATGTGAGGGCTGGTGTGGTCCTGCAGGCCATCTGTCTATGGTGCTGTGTGGGTTCTGGCTTCATGCTGCTGGTTCCATGTAGGCCAGTCATTTGCATCTTCCAGCCTGCTGATTAATTTGGTATCTGGAGAAAGCCTTTTCTCAGACATATCAACTCAGTCATGCCCATTTCAGTGCTGGCGTGCACGTGTCTCTATGTGTGTACACATGCACGTGTGCTCATAACGGCATGTGTGCCCCTTAATTCTGTGCTTGGAGGTGGTCTTGTTCCAGTCTCCACAGGTGCCAGGGTGAGTTCACAACAGAGCCAAACTCAAAACTTGTATGCCAAACTTAGATAGCAGGTGTCGTGTGGGGCAAAAAAAGAAAGATATCAGGGTGGTCTAAACTCAGAAGAGCACAGCTGTCCATTTGTCCTCCTTTTCTCGTTCTCCCGTCTCATTTACACGCAGTTTAAGGAGGCATCCTTGAGCATGTACACAGGCGCACATGAAAGCAAGCAAGCTCCTTCTGCTCACCATTCCCTGGGACCCTGTTAGCACCTCTTCTTCTCCTCCTTGCAATGGGAGGAATAAATCAGAATGAGTGAGGTGCTTGTTTTAGTTGCCAGTGGTGGCATGTCCAACCCTTCTGGGTGGGAGGGGGTGTGGGGAGTGGCGTGATTTATTGTCGAGTGGAACGAAGTGTAAAAAATCTGCAGTGGGAACAGGAGACACCCCCACAGAATGTGATTTGCCTTCTGTTGGGCTGGATCATATTAGCAAATAAGGCAGAACCCATCCCCTGCCCAGCTCCAACACACACACAAACACCCCCTTTTTTTCTTGCCTGTGAATAAGCCAGTGGAAATCAGAGAGAGAGAGAGAGACTGGTGTATGAGGGAGGGAAATATTTCTATGTTCAGAAAAGCCATATCCCTGTTTCCTTCTGCTCCACCCTGCTCATTGGTGGCCCACAGCCCTACAAAAAGAGTCCCAAACTTCTCTCTGATCCTTCCCCCTCCCTTTCCTTCCTTGGTCCCCCCCCACACACACACTACCAGCAGGAGGTCTGGACTCAACTAGAAACCCTCAGCCTCCCTCTGGGCTTTTATGATCTCCTCCATGTCCCCGCCATGGATAAAAGTTGTCTTACATCCTCACAGATGTTAGGCCAATTTTCCAACACTCAAGGCCCCCACACAGATGCACAGGTTTGTGTCACAGTCAAAGGCACGATCACCCACACAGCCACCACATTCACACAAACGCACACATAGCACATGCAAATGTGTGCACACATAACTAATGTGTGTCACGGCTGCATATCAAAGTCTTTATGCCTCCCTACAGACTCCAAAAATCATCAGATACACTCGCCCTCTCCCTCTGACAGACGTGCTTGATGCACATTTTATAGCATGCAGTGCTCCCTTGCAATACACTTTTGTGTTCATTTGTTGTTGTTTTTGTTTTCCCGTTTTTGTTATGCAGCATGTTTCCGTGGAATAACCACGAGATTAAATGCAACTAAGTCAAAACTAGACAGATGCCCTATCACATTTGAAGTATCGCCACCTGCTGTGCTTTGAAAAATGAGTGGCTATATTTGAAGCATGACCGTCGGGTCTGCTACCCTCCATTGTTTATCTTAGTTGACTTCCCATGGGGGATTGTAATGCCTGTGTCAGTGGGCACACTAATAGAGATGTGTGAGGTTAACACTATTGTATACATCAATGCTGGGGATCTGTGCTCCACCATTATAGGCCTGTCACCTTCCTCCAGGGATTAAACAGGTTTAGAATAGAAGATGGGATTCTTACAATGCCATACTGAGGGGTTTTAATCTAGACAAACAACACCTTCATATGAGGTATTATAACAGACTGTCATCCGTAGATCTCACTTCTTGTAGAACAGGACGTGAAGGTGCTCACAGAAGACCTGCCACAGACCGTATTATGAGGATTAGTCAAAGTGAATCTACCTGTAAAATGTTAATGTGCTAAACCAAATGAAACTGTCTCAGCCCGCAATAAGAAGCATGAATTGGTAAAGGTTGAGAAGGTTACTTTCAAAATGTCATCTGTATCAGAATAGAGATTTTCTGCTGCAGATTGCATGTGTAGCATGACATTTTGTATCTTCTGAAGTGCAGTTCGGATCCTTACAATATCCCAGCTATAAATTTTCAGCCATGCTAGTGATGCAACTTGAGAGAGGGCAACATTGGGCTATTGGTTGTGATTTTTAGAGGGAATTTGTTGGTGAGTAGCACATGGAATCTAATGGATTTAATGCCATGTTTACAGCTGATTAGGCAATGTTAGCATGCAAAATGCAAGATGTAAGACATGAGTGTTATAATCGCAAAACATCAGTATGTTAGTGCTGACAGTAGGAGCATGTTAGCAGCTGGCTCAAAGCTGCTCACCTGTTAAACTCTTGTGGTTATCCAATCTGATTTTCAATCTCGCTTTTTTTAAGCATGGCTGGGTAACATTGTTAATATAATATATTTCTATTTTAATCACAAAAGTGACTGAAATTTACTTGACTGTTTTAAGATTTCAAGAGTCTGTTTTAACTGGGGCCATTGTGGAGGCCCTGCGGACATGGATAATGCTTAAATGTAATTTTCCCCAATAACAAGATCCTCAAACGTGTCTTAGAACCTTTTTATTTTGTCACATCAACAGCATGGATACACATCGAATGAGCATGAACATTTAGCATTTTCGCTAAAAATAAAATGGTACACAGACATTTAACCACTCCAAACAGGTTCCTTGGATTTAAAGTTTTTCATTACTAGCTCAAAGCCATTTCTGACAACTGGAGTGGCTGTACAGAGGTGAAGAACAGTTTCCCTTAACCCTGAGGCAAGGCGATTGTGTTTGTTTTCTTTTGTGTCTATGTAGATGGTTGTGTGCCGGTGGAAGTTTGCGTGGCGGATACATGTTGGTTTTTTTTCTTCTTTTTTTTTTAGTTTCTGAAATAGCTTTCTGACCTTTCTGTGAAGTTTTTCCTCCTCTTTTGTGCTGTCAGCCATATCCTCCTCTCCTAAATCGATGGCTGCTACTTGTGCTCGCTTCCTAGCAGAAGCAGAGGACTGGCGTTGCTTAATGTTTAATAATGATAACAATCTCGATCTGACCCCCTACCTTCAGTTTGACCCCTCTTCTTTCTACCTTTATGTGAATTTATTCGTAAAGGCGCACAGTGATTTAACCAAAAACCAAAAGGCCTGAAAGAAGGGTAACAAGTTGAGGGAGAAAACACATCAAACACAGCAGTCTTCATTTACATTTTCATTTAATTTTCCTTTGGCCTGTAGCGCTGTGTACAGAATCAATCTTTCTAACTCCATTTCCAATATATTACTGAGAGACAGCAGGAAGAGAGGGGAAGTATTGATTGACTGAGTGTTCATTGTGTCTTCTCACAAAGTGCGCACTTCATAAGCACGGCAATGAAATTGCTGTTTGTTTCCTTTTTCTGTGTCTTTATTTTATGTGAAATAGTAATAATGGTTGTTTGATATGGCTGAGGTGTGACAGTCAATATACATGTCTTTCTCTTTCTCTTTCTACATCTGACCGTTCACTCACTGAGCAGCCTTTCAGTCCTATCTTAGCAACTGTTACTAGGCACAATATCTCTGTCAAGGTCTGGAATTCTCCACATGTGGAGATGATGTGCATGAGAGCATCTTAAATATACATAATTTCTACCACAAGGGCTATCGCAATCAAACCAATTGAGTCGGTGGTTTGAGGATGTCTTTAATTAACTCCAGCAATTGTAGCTAACGGAGACGAGCGGAGCTGTTTTTGTTTTTATTTTTAGTCATGCTTTTTACTGATACTTTCAACAGTCTCGAAATTATTTGTGTGCAAAATGATAAGCTATATAAAACGATCCACCACTGTGTGCCCGTCTCTTAAAGTGATGTGACAAGTGCAGGTTCGGTCATGTAACAAAAGGGATATTTTGATCCAAATGAGGCACAAGTCTACTGAGAACCTTTAAAAGAGATGCCTCCCCACACATAGAGCATATTGCATTTATAAAACATAAATACTCATATTGTTTTGATGACTTAATATCAAATGAGTTGCGTGGGAGTATCGATCCAGCTGTGTGGATCCAGCAGGTCTTTGTATCTGTGTGGGGTAACAAGCATATTAATTAAGCTTTATGACCATGTTTTACTTTGTGTGTTTTGTTGTGTGTACAAATAACACAGTAACAGCGCACATCATTATGCAGTATTTATTCTGTGTCCCCAGAGGCACACCTTTACATTGAATACAATTTCAGATTTAGTTTGTTTTGAAAACTAATGAATAATGTGGGATAATGTAAGCAACAAATTAGCAAAATATTTAAGATTAGGCACTTAAAGGGGAAATTTTTACATTTAATACATTTAAGAATTTCTGGGGGTTTATTTTTCTATTAGGGAAAGCACACAAAAACCAGAGGGTGGTTAAGTGTGTGCTTGCAGCTTGCCCAGTAACCCCAAATGTATCCTATTTGATACACGAGTTTGGAGATCACATGATCATCAGCATGACCGTAGCGCTAAGTAATTTTCTAACAATAGCTACAAATAACAAAATGTAGAGCCAAAATCCACAGTTGCTGAGCAGAAAATGAAAACTATGCTTCTTTTAAGCCCAAAAGAAAAAAATTATAATAATCTTATTTTAAAATAAATGACTAGGAAGAAGGAAAACAATTCTTTGTTGAGGGGGAGGGATTTAGGATTTCTAAAACTAATACTAAGCCATTGTACTATATTGTGGAGGGAAACAGTAAGCTGCTGTGTCACCGTTTATTTTAGCCTTTCATATGCATAACATAGTGTACATTATTAAAAGCACATAAGTATTAAGTTACTTATAGCAAGAGTAAATAGGTTATAAGTAAGTAAAACTGCAGGGAGCACTCTGTGGCTTGTTGCAAGCATAGATTTTTGTCTCTAGAGTTTTTGACATTAAAATAAAAAATTCAGGCTGTCGGGTTCATTTGTCTTCAACCATCATTGGCAGCTGTGTATGCGATTCGCTGCTGCCACTGATGTTGGTTGCCAGTGTTTGTGTTAACTGAAAGCCTGACACTCATTCACACCTTCAGCTGGAAAGGTAGGCCAATGCGCCTCAGGACAAGTGCTCCATATACTTGCAGTATCTACTGAGATTCCAGTGATTTTCGGTGAGGAGGAGATACTCCTAATGGAGGTGTATATTAGGCAGCCAGCTGTCTGTTAGTGCAGCTCTGTGATTGATGGGAGGAGACACGCGCCATTTACTGGCCAAGCTGGAACTAGAAGGAATCTCCATCTTCTCCTTCAAAGCAGTCACAAGATACCTCACAAAGAAAATTGGCCTATTTCCATGAAGGTAAGACCTGGTAGATTCTGCCAGTCACACAGCAATATAAGCAAGCACAAAGTGTATGTGTGTGTTTTGATTTGTTTTTCTTAGTCGTGCACACAAGCATGGGCAGTAATGGGAACCCAAACAAGGGCAATTGTTCAGGTACATAAATTGGTATTATTGCCAAGGTTCATAAATTGGCTTGCAATAGAGTTCGCATTGACTAGTTATACGATGCATCCATAACTGTGAGCGCATTCACACATACAAAAATATGAACACAAACACTTTTTTGTAATTCCATCTGTCTCAGTTTACAGTTCAACTTCAAATAAATGTGCTGGAGATGCCTGTCAGTCACCGTGGCTGAAAAGCCACCCACTTGAGCATTCAGATTTTTGTTCTTGGATTTCCACAGTTTGTCAGCTTGGGTATGCTCCAGACATCCTACCCCCAAGTAGGTTGATGGATGTATGGATGGAGTTGAGTTTGATATCAGAACCGTCGTTCTATATGAGAATAAAATGACCGTGCCGGATTTCTAAATTGGAATAAACAGAACAAGTCTATAAAGATAAAGTTTGTTCTCAAATAACAATAGCAGTCTTTGCCTGTGGGATCTTTTGTGTCTTATTTGCCAAATTGCTCTCTTTCAGAGAAAAAAAAATAACAGGATCAGACTCTTACTCTTGCATTACCACGAGTACTTTCATAACTGACAGTGTGGCAGTTAATTAAATCACCATCTCGTTCTCTCATATGTATGCTGTCCTGTGTTTAAACAGAGTAAGTTTGTCTCTGTGACTGACATACAGCATTCTGTCACCCACCCATTCATCAAGCTCTTGTGAAAACAATGGGCTGTTTGGAGCCGGTCCTGCCATCCTTTCCAGTCCAGGGGGACATGGGAGCCAAAGACAGATGCTGTCTCATCTCTGCTAATTTGATTTCTGGTGTGTGCCTGTTGCAGCTACACGGACTGCACATTAATTGAGATCATGCAAATAAGAGGGGTTTAATTTACTTAATTATGGCTTTTTTTTCCCTCATAGTATTTTTTTCTTGTCCCTCTCTCCTTTCTTGGGTCAGTCAAATGAATGTGTCATCTTGGTTTTCCATTAATCAACATCCTACTTGAGAATGCTTTTAATCACTTGAGACTGTGTGTAGCATTGTTTGTTTTTATAATAAAATAACAATGATAATTATTATTATTACCATTATTATTATTATTAGATAAGTGGAAGAAAATGCATGGATTGGTGGTAATGCTTGGGCACAAGTGTCAAAAATATACAAAGACTAGAGATAATGTTATATAGGCAACCTTCTATATAAGGAAAATGTGATTCTGCTGAATAAACTATTAAACTGTGATGGGATTAAAACTAGTTTTTGATCCTGAGCAGCAACTTTAGTGGCTCATCAAGTTGTTACTAATGTGTTCAGTACTGGTTAATGCGACTTTACCTGTTATTAGTACTTCACTCGTCAGTAATGATCACTGTGGTTGCTTAGGAAACCTTTATATCTTTTTCAAGAGGGTCCTTCTTACTAATGGTTTTACTTTCCCGTGGAAGGTCCAAACCATCATGATAAGAACAAGACACACACACACACCAAATTATTCATTTATCCACTTTAACCATTCTGTGTGCATTCATTTGAGTGACTGGAGTGGCACAAGTTCAGTTTGCTCAAGGTTTAGGAGGTGAAGGGAAACTGTCTTCAGGTAACTTCAAAGCTGATTTAGTTATATGTTGCGGACTCGCCAGGAATTCAGGAACGGGCTGGTTTAGTTAAGAGCTTGAGGCTGTTTGAACTGCAAGAATCCCAGAGTACGCCGTCCAGTCTCTGAGGTTAATGCTGAGCTAGCTGGTGATGGTCAGTAAATATTTCCAAGACACTGGCTGATGCCTTTTGAACCCCGGTGTCACGTTTTATGTTTGTTTGCATGCCTCGGGAGTCTGAGGATATTTTCAGACACTCTGAGCATGCGGACATGCGCTGATGTTTTCAGTTTGAACAAATGGAAGTGATATGACTTGTTTTAGATTTAGCACAAATGGAAAATATTTCATTTGGCACTTGTAAATGTAAAAACAAAAATGTTTTAGAATAGTCTGGAATACATGGAAAATTATAATGTTAATCATTGTGATGGGCTCCTTTAATTGCTTAAGTTGATTCTGTTTAGCTTCATGCCAGTGTTATGTTTACAGAACTATGTAAGGATGTGCTTGGTCCGGGTTAGGGTTAGGTTAGGCAGGCAGGTGGATGAAGGGAGTGTAACCTGATAGCAGAAAACCAGTATCCAGACAGACGTGAGTATTGTTCCAACTGTGAAGCGTGATGACCAGGTGGGTAACTATGGCAGAGAGAAAACACTCACGAGAGCTTGACGGCCTGGCAGTAACACAAGTTAGCTGAAGATCTTGAAGAGATCTGTTGTGAGTGTTGGTCTTAAATGCAGATGACTTGATTGCAGTCAGGTGTGAAGGCTGATTGGAGTCTCTGCCCGAAGGAGGAGCCCAGCAGAGTGGAAAAACCCAGCACTCATCCGGACCATGACAGATATCAGCTAGTTATGATTCTTTTCCCCACAGTGAGCTATTACAACCAACTTTAAGGTTCCTCCACCTGCCGAATCCACTTTAACCTCCAACTGTACTCATTTTCCTTTTTAGAGCCAAAGTTTCCCTCTGCAATGTAATCAACAGAAAATATATATATATTTTATTATTTTCCTTCTTTTTCTTCAGATTCAATGTGAGTATAATTGCAATGAAAAAGTTAGAGTAAAGATTGTACTCCCATCTAGTGATATGTTTTCACCATTATGTTAATATAGCACAAGGTTCAGTTAGCCTTGAACAAAAATAGAAACATCCTCCAAAGAGCTAATTTTTACTATCTGAGCCCATTTATCCCAAATTTGGTAAAACTTGTCTTTCTGGATTCTAAGAGAGTATGTCAGTTTTTCCAGTTTTAAAATTTCGAGAGTTGTTCCATGCCAATCATCTAATGTTGGTGGGACTAGCTTCATCCACCTTCTTATAATAGTTTTTTTTTTTTTTTGCTGGCAGCTAAGATGGCCTGCAGCTGCTTTATATGCGTCTTCTAGAGTTATAACACGGACAAGGTATAAATTTACAAAGTCAAAAGTTATCTGTACCTCACACAGCGAGTTTAGTGTTTTATGAATCCCACTCCAGGACTCGCACATCCTTGGACAGTCCCAGAAGAGATGACAATGGTTTGCCTCAATTCATCCACACTGTCTCCAACACTCTGAATTCACATTTCTAAATCGATTATTTTTAACAGCAGGATTTTTTACTTCTACATAAGTACAGAATGCCTGTACTTTGGCCAACTCTGGTTCTGAGTGACCCTATTTTTTCTAACCAGCACTACACTAAAACAGAATAGTTAAGCATGCTTCCTTTAGGCTCCAAGTGGACTTGAAAAACCTTTAATAGGAACAATGGGTGCATATCAAGGACAAACACGTTCAAATGTTCCCCTAATTTTTCTAGTCAAGTGAATATCTATAAACACATGTCCTTATTAAGGACCAATATTTGGCAGCGGGAGAGGGGTCTTCTGGGACTCCTCACACCTGAATTCATATAAATATGCTGTCCTGAAGGGAAATTTGACTGAAGAATGTACACAAGTTGTACCTTAGCTTATTTTTCAATCTTTCCAAAACACCCAGTGCAGTGGTTTTGAGGTTATTAGTATTGTTTCTTTACAGCAAAAAAGCACCGCATTTGAATCCACTGGCTGGCAGGGCATTGTTACCTGGAGTCTGCATTGTCTCCCTGTGCCACTCTTGGTTCCCACCGGGTCTCACAGATTCCTCCCACAGTCCAAAGAAATCCATGGTTTAGGTTAATTGGTTATTCCAAATTGGCAGTAGGTGTGAAGGTGATTGTGAATGGTTGTTTCTATGTGTTTTCCTGTGATAGATTAGCAACCCTTCCAGGGTATGTCCCACCTCTCACAATATGACAGCTGGGCTAGTCTCCAACACCCCTGTGACACAGATCTGGATGGATCGATGGATCCAAGCATTTTCATTAAGCTCTGATTTTTTTAAAAAAAAATGCTAATATGATATTTATATATCTGATGTGCTTTTTTATTTTAGATGAGTTAGATGGAACTGGAGTTAAAATAAAAACTGTAGTGTTGACGCTTTAGAACAGTTGCAAGAAAACTGACAGAGAGCAGCCTACATATCAGATGACTGCAGATTTGCTTAAAAAAAAGGGTTTTTTGTTTAATTGTAGTTAGAATGTTGCAATGCTGATTAGTGCAGGGTTAAAGATAGGCCTGACAGAATGAAACTGAGCTCTCTTTGAAGCCAGTTCAGTACAATAAGACAATGAAGGCAGCATATGCTCCTGGAGTTTTTGCTGTTGTTTTGAAATCTCACCTTGGCAGAGTGAGAATAGTGTTTTACTCCGTTTGTTGCAGAATGTGCCAGGAAATGGTAATATGGCAGACAAAAGTGTCAAAATAAATTATACATCTCTCCAAGACACACATATCATATCTGAATACATTATCACAACACAACCTGACTATGATTCAGTGTGTATTTTTATACCGATGTACTGATTTTAGGAGCTGCGCGGTATCTGAGTCGAGGAGGCACCTGCAGATAACCACTATCCATTCCAGACATAATAACATGAAATAGCAGAGGCTGAACTCTGATCCAGGTGAAAGTTGAGGAGTATCAAAAGCAATATCTCACAGATGGCCACAGCTTCCCTTCAGAAACATCTGTTTATTGCCGCTCCAGCCCCCCTCCCTCCCGCACAGTTGCTTCAGTATACCTCGAAAGAAGTCTTGAGCAAACATCAGCCGTCTCATGGGGCTAAAGGGGGCCTCTGCATGCCACATCTCTGCGACTTTATTGAAGCATTACCCGGGCGAAACTATCACCAACTGTTGCTACCAAGTAATATCAGTCGCATCAGCGGCATCATCAGGCATTAACAATTTTTATTCAAAAGCAGGTTAACTATTGTTATTTGGCAGCAATTATACAGCCTGTCATCAGGCCAAGTGTGTAGAATAAACACATCATTTCCCACCTATAGAGCAAGTGTGTTGTGGCTGAAACGCCATCCCCCCTCCTACAAACACACACACACATGTGCACGCACACACCAGCACCACCACCACCACCACCCACCCCCGCCTCCTCCACTTCTTTCCCCTTGAGTGAATCTGATAAAATTAATTGAAAAGAAAAGCAAGTAGCATCCTAAGGCAGTGTTATTGTTATTATTATAATTAGCAAACGTGGCGTGGCCCTCTGTCTCTGTGGCCTGTTAGCTCAGGGCCTAAAGCCTCTAATGAGGTGGCAGTCATGTGGCGTCAGCTCCACTTTGAAAGAGCAGTGCAGACAAAGCAGAAGGAGCTCATCACCATATCTTTGTGGGCTTGTGCGTGTGTGCATTTGCGTATATATGCATACAGAGTGCAAAACGGGGGCCCTGATAGCATTCGGTTGTGGTCAAGAATAAAGCGGACACCATCGACAAAAAGCATTCCAGTCCATTAATGCACCGGTTGTTTGGTTTTTTTTTCTCTCTGCTGCCTTGTTTACACATATACTGCTAAAAGCATGGTCATTCATTATTTCAAAATGAACCTATAAAAAGCATAAAATTGGATTTATTTTAATAGGAAGTCAACAATTACTGTCTAGACACGAGTGAAAAATGAACAGTGTAGTCACTGGAAGCAGAGATAATTGTCTAGATCATCACATCATTACATCACCCAGGCATAAACATCTAAACATGAGTGAGCTTTAACTATACAGTAAGTTGGGAAAGATTTGTGTCATTAATCTTGCTTTATGCTTGTTTCTGGGATTGGAACAGAAAATATGTTTTCACTCTGTTGATACAATCTAGAGGAAAGCTCTGTTCTAGTTAGTGCTCCAATCCCTTTCCCTTGTACATCCCACATATTTTCTCACAACTCATCAAAACAAAGAGACGTTCTCACTGTTTGTTTGTTCTTGTGTTGCATCATGGAAATACAAATTTGAGCTGTTTGCACAGAGAGCAGAAAAGACTTTTATTTTTGCGGGGTAACATTTACTGCCATTTATGGCTGTTTCGCAGTGTTTGTAGTAGCTCCACTGTGGATTTGAACCATGGACCTTGATATCATTATATGATTGTTCACACAGTGTGTGACCTGAGATCAAACGTTGTCTTTTATATGAAATAATAGTGGCTGAAAATGTTTCGTTATAGTTTTTCTTGGGTGTCAGTTGCGCAGTCCATTCATGCAGACACAACAAAGTGCAACCTGCCAACACTTTGGTATACAATCTTAATTCCAAAAAGAGTTACAATGTAGATAAAAACTGAATTTAATGATTTGAAAAGTGAAAAATTGAAAAAAAAAACAATAAAAAGGCAACATTTTATTTACAATAGAACATAAAAAGATATCATATCATTACATAAGACCATAAAATGTACTCTGCACATCCCCTCTTCAGTTGTCCTGATGAAATATCCAATGTCTTCCCTGAAAAAAAAAAGTTGTCTGGATGGGAGCATGTAAAAGCTCTTAAACGTGTTTAAACCTTTCAGCATTGATGGTGCCTTTTCAGATGTGTGAGCCAATTTCATAGGTACCAATGCACCCCTTTACAATCAGTTACTGTATGCAGGCTTTTTAACTGAGCACTGATAACAAGTCTTAATCTTTAATCTGGAGGATGAGGCGTTCATGATTTTCAAATATGAATTCCAAAGCTTCAGAAAAGCACAGTTTTTTGACTCAGTCCATTATAAATGAGCTGTATTCCAAAGAAGACGTAGACCTAGATCATGGTCACATATGGCTACTTTTTTGCATGATTGTGGATGCCATGGTGTCATTTGCAGACAGTGAATTCCAGGAGTGTTCCTGAGCCCATGCAGTCATTCAGTGGCAGAACTATGCCCGTTTTTAAGGAAACGTCATTATGCATCCAATATTGATTTCCAGCCTTTTCCTTTGCACAGAGATTTCTGTCATGATGAGATTTCCAAATTCTTAAGAAACATTAGCTTCATATTGTAGATGCCTTTTTGTTTTTGCAGATTGGAGTTTTTAACTGTCTTAGATGCAATTTTTTATACCCAATCATGTCACTGACCTGTTGCCAATTATCCTAATTAGATGCACATACTTTTCCAACCTTTTGTTTGCTGTCGTCTCAACTTTTTCCAGATGTGTTGCTGCCATCAAATTCAAAATGAACTAGTAATGAAACAGTAAAAATGTCTAATTATTTGACCAATGTTCTATTTTTTATTGTTAATAAAATTGGGGGTTGTTTTATTGTTGGGGGTTTTGTGGAGGGGGGGGGGG
>VUQR01001158.1:21135-35056 GCA_015108515.1 Hemichromis elongatus
TCATCCTAACCTGATGACTTAAATGACTGGGGCTGCTTCTTTGACAATAACTTGGGATCTTCTGAATATTTAAATCAAAGAATGTCTTCTTCATTTCTGCCTATGTCTGAATGAACCGTTTCAAACAGAGCCTGCCGCGTGCCTGCGCGCCTCTACCCAGGTTAAGGAAATCCACAACAATGAGATCCGTGTTAATGCAGAAGAAGCAGCCTCATGACGTTTGTGTGGACAACGACGGACCTTTGAACCTGCAGTGTGTCGCTATTAAAAAAAAGAAAAAAGAAAAAAAAAGGCACAAATCGACTGTCGAGGATCTTCGTCGGTTTTCGCCTTGGAGTGAATTTTCCCTTTAACATCAGATGCAGTTCACAGAAAACAAACAGGAACAGGTGGCTCTTTGGCCATTCTTGCATCTCAGTCTTATTTTTAGTTGTTTTTCTTGTGCTTTCAGCAATATTTTATTTGTCAGGTTGTTTTAAGCACCACTAAACATTTGAAATACACACTGAAGAGGCTCTGGAAAATCCTAAACACCTTACATTCAGGCTCTAAACTGTCGCTGCCTTTGTTTTTCTCAGCAGATTTGCGATAACTCGAGATCAAAAGTGTGTTGGAGATGCCTGAATAAAGTTCAGTATCACAACAGAATTCCTGTATGTCGGGTCAGCGTTCCTGTGTCTCTTGTCTGTGTGTGAAAATGTGAATGAGAGTTGTTCTTGATTTAGGCTGGAAAGCTGAAAATGAATTCCAGTTTTTGGTGTCTTGATTTTAAATGTTCAGTTTGAGCGCTTGCATTGTGATAGCAGCAGGACATAACAGCCTTAAAATGCCATCATGACAACCAGGTCCGTGAACTGATCTCATTTGGACAGACGAAGTGACATTATCTTGGAGTTCACACGTATAAAAAAAACAATCTGCGAGCACTCATTACGCAGGCTTTCCACTGCTCACATAAACTCCAGCACCCTGAAATAAAGCATAACAGAAACTTGATCTTTCAGAGTCCTGCACTCTTAAAATATAAATAGAGTGCAATTAACGTCACTGCTGCAGGGTAGTGCTAGAGACAGGCCACTTACCCGGCTAATTTTAGGGATCTTTTGCCTTAGCTTCCACTCTGAAAATGGGAATACTGTAATGCTATACAGTGAGGCAGGCAGGTCACAGGGTGACTGGCAGAGACGGCGCACAGACGACAGAGACCGCATTATTCTTATAGTAACAGACACAATATTGGCTATCCATTGATAAAAGCTTAACCTAACTACGTTAAACCGGGCAGGGTGGTGGCAGCAAGTCGAGAAACACCAGGTGGTAAATGTAGCGTCCACCCTGCTTAACACTCATGAAACAAGAAACTGTGAATGCTGACGTAATCCACACGGTCTCCCACGGCTGACCTGACCCCCCTATTAAAGGTAAAAATGGTCATTAACTTATAGTGTTAGAAAATATCTGTGGAAGTAGCCCCCCTACACATAAGATATTTACAAATGGTAATTTTGGGATAAATAGAAGAGAAAAGTGTATTTGTGGTACTTAAAGTTAAAAAAAAAAAAAAAGAAGGAAATCCCAAAGCTCGGCTTCTTTTTAGGAACACATCTTCTGCTGGCATAGAAATACTGACATACCTAAACCTGGAGTCATGGTTTTCTTTGTTCATATTTCCATCCTCAAGTAAATGTAACATCATATAATAGCAACTTCCCACTAGATGTCACTAGCAACAAAGAAAATCAATCAGACAAGAAGTCTTTTGTTCCTTTAAGATCATGTGAAATGCTCAGAAATGTAGCTCTCAGGCAGAAACTGTGGTGATGGGTTGATTTTTTTTTCTTTGTGTCTCTTTCAGCAGAGAGTCTGACTCTGACAAAGAAGTCTTTGTACCGATAGAGAAACAGAGAATGAGCTGTTGAGGATGGCATTTATTTGAAAAAAAAGAGAAAAGAAATGTAAGCACTAAATGTGCATTTTTATGTCAAGAGGAAAAGAAATTTTGGTAGATAGGAGGCGCTGAGTCGTTTTGCAGGCTTTTCTATGGGGGTCAGCTTAAAGGTTGATATAAAACCTCCTTCGTGACATCCTCAGGTGTCGCGCCAGCGTCCAGCACCACACTCCAACACCTCACAATCTGCCCTCGTGGCTGCTGCTTTTGTCATGCTGTGTGACCCAAATAGCACTGGATCATTAAACTAGAGATAACAAAGGCCCATGTTGAACTATTTGAATTTGCTTCAGGTTAAAGAATAGTGCTTTGTTGCCCTGTTTTTCTTCTTTTTTTTTTTCTTTTATTGATATTTTAAATCAAATTTATGGGCAATTGTGGGCAGCACCAGAAAAAAAGATAAGCTAATACACTAAACTGGTTACACATTGTTTCACTGCAGGCATTTATCCTGATAATTTTATATTTCATTTGATTCATTTTTTACATTAACCTGTTCGGCAGTCACTTCCATATATTTTTACAGACCCTTTGCTACCGTGGTATTGATTAAACCCCCGAAAACCATTTTTGATATAGATGTTCTGTGGATGAAGAAAACTAATGATGAAAGTGCGCACATTTGACCCCACTGAGATAAATGATCAATGAATCCACCTTTGTTAATATTACAGGACTGAATAAATTATAAGGAACAGCTCATTTATAATAGAGTAGTGCTAACTCCAACCTAAAATAGCTAAGAATACCAGCACTGGTATGTGATGTATACGTATGCATCAAGAGATAAACATCAGCTACCGGTAAACTCCTCATCAATATCTGTTGATGCTGATGCTCAGCCAGTGATGCAACCCTAAAAGTAAAGGTAGGACTGAATCGGCAGCTTAAATAAAGGCTGACCATAACCTCAGTGAAAGTGGATTTGTTGCACTGTTGTTGGCTTTAGTGATCATTCATTTTAGGCACCTATAAACTTGGTACTGAGTCTGTCTCCAGAACAAGAAATAATACTTTTGAACTGCTTCCATCTATTGTCCTCAGATGCTACTGTGTTATTTACCGCCTGTGGAATTATTAATGCATCCCCATAACATCTCACCAGGACTTGTATTTCCCTACAATATTTTAGAGTCCAGATGTTATTTAGTGTGGGAGCTCTGCTTAGTGGGAGCCGTTATGAGCCTCTGACTTTTCATTCCTGCCAGCAGCTATAATTAGATGCTATGTTATGGGAATCTAAGAGGTCTAGGGTGCTTCTCTTCATTTTAGCTCCTTGGGGAGCAAAGTGGGGGCAAAATAAATAAATAAATAAATCAGTCACCAATACACAAGACCAACCTGCCACAGCTGCTGCCTCTTTTGCACCAGTCAGCGATACCAGCGAGAGCTGGAGGAGGCGGGGGCTGAAGTGGGAAAGTAATGGGGGTAATAGAGGTGATGGGGGATACGGTTGCTATTGGAGATCTTCCCTGCATCACGTCATGTGAAAGAGGGAGGGGTGGGGGGAGCGCACCGGTGTGTGCATGAAAGAGAAAGAGAGAGAGAGAGAGAGAGAGAGAGAGCTGGGAGGGGTAGGCGAGGAGAGCGAAGGAGGAGGGCATTAAGGAAGAAGGCAGGGAGTATCAATGACATCAACCAGCAGTATCTGAGGCCGCCCGATCAGCAATGCTCTCCCGACAAAAGGGCTGAGGAGCAGCCGTGACCCGCTGCGCTCCGAGAGGTCGGTGTACAGCCAGGACGGTGTGTGTGGGGGGGAAACGCCGGCGATGTGTGCATGCACCCTCCACAAAGGAAGACCTTCATCTGAGTGGAGCTGCCACTGGATTACATTTATCCTTGCTGTTTCTAAGGAAGCTTCCAGCTGCAAATCCACCCACATGAATCTACCAGACAGTAAGGAAGACGGAGCACTTCCTACCGAGGTAACCCGCACCATCCATTCATATATGTATGTTTATTTTAACAGTTAATGTTTGCAGTCGTGCACCCCACCCAGGCTGGTTACATTTTTACTTGTCGAATAGCCTTTTGGAAACTAAAGCGGTAAGAGTAGATCCCAGCCCGGATGGAATTTCACCGCTCAGTCTTTCCCGGGGTGTTTCTTTGTGGTGTTTCTCTTTTACTCAGCAGCTGCAGCATCACTTCAGATTTTGTTTCAAGCGTTTGGGTAAAAAAAAGAAAAAAAACGAGGTTGTGCAGATCAGGCTGGTTGGCAACAACACTGTGAGTGCGCGTCTCCCTCCAGCAACCCCCTCCTCCTTATTGTTGGCTGGGCAGCATGAGGGACCTGGGCAGACTGGCAAAGCCTTTGTTCCTCATCAACTGTCATTAAAAGTGGCTTTTATTTTGATGGTCCTTTTAAGCACTCCCCAGGCGCGCCGAGTCTATGTTGAGTCAGATTTTTTTTTAAAAAAGACTCTTTAAAAAAAAAGAAAAAGGAAGAAAAAAATATAACGAGTAGACTCATATTGCGGAAGAAAAAGCTAATCATTATGATCAAATCTATGTAACACAGGCCTCCTGTATATCCGTCCAGGATATTTTAAAAAAGAAAGAAAAGGGAGGAAACTCTAAGTTCTGTTTCTATTGTGTCTAAATTTCACCGATGCCACACCAAAGTAAATATAACAGTATGATAATGTCATTATGTCAGCATACTCGAAGAGGGCCTCAAAGACACATTATAATTGCATACAGGCTATTATACTAATATTTGTGAATCATTTATGGTATGGAAGGCACCAGGTGGCAAAGCGGATGGACTTATTTAGCAGGACTGTTTCCTAGACAATAGAGTGGTGCTGCTGCATCTGCTACTCTCCAGCATTACTTAAAACAAGCCCATCTGCACATATAGGCAGTGTTTCTAGTCCATAGACCTCTCAGATGTCTATAATTATAAACACAAGGTTTTGACTGCTAACACAGCCACTCACGCGTGCAAGCAGAATGTAATTTAATGATATGTCGATTCGTCCTGACACATGTTCCGAGGGCGATTGCCCTTTTGGGGTTTAATCATGTAAACTTTGATGGCCTGTTTAGTTTTTCTGGGTTTTCCGCTGTGTGGCCTCCGTAAACTAGAAAATCCCGCTGTCGTGGTGAATTTGAGGGAGGTCTTCCTCTTCACACACAGATGGGAAATGTTCCCTGGGGCACCTTGTGTTTGCTGGTTATTGTTCCAGACCATTTCCACATCCCTAATTATTTTAATCAGTCGTTTTTATGCATGGATTCCTCTCTTTAGTAGATCCCTTCCAATTTTTTCCCCCTGTCTTTTCAGCTCCACTCAGTGTTTATAGAAGGCTACACTATGCACCTTCATGAGATGGCAAGCAATGTGTATATTTGCATCGTTATGACAAGGAAGTCATTATGGTGGAAGGAGAATAACTGAACTGGCAAATTACCTCTGTGTGCTGGAAATAGATCAGATATTCTCTTCCAAGAGTCAAGAGATTCTTGGCCCCATAGGTATTCATCTACGGGCTGTTAGGAGCGGTAGCTTATGAAATCAGTGATGGCATGTACTCTTTAAATAGCATTTCACAGGGTTCAACCATGGGCCTCAATGGTTTTCTGCTCCCTCTGAACAGATACCACTGTAAGATCCATCCAGACTTTAATATGCTGGGTGACGTGTGCTCCCACCGGAGCAGCTTTGGTTTCCAAGTCAAAGGCTTCATTGAAGTCTCATTCCCAGATTCTCGCTGCAGCGTTACCCTAACTGCTCTGCTCTCTTACGTTCTTCCCCTGTGTTACATGCTATGCCCATCTTTGGATTTTGCCAGGCTCTGTGCCTACCATCCATTACCAGGAAGGAAGGAAGGAGGGAGAACACAAAGGCGTGCGACTTTGATGCTGCGAGCGTAGCCACCTGTATTACAAGAAGGGGGAAAAAAAACAAACTTGTTGTTGTCTAGGAATAGATATTAATTGACCTTTTCAAGGCCTTCCAAACAGGGAGCTGTCGTCTGCTCTGCCTCTGTTTATTTAGATGCACCCGAAAGGAATTCATATACAGCATGCAGAATGAAGCCGACACGCCTGTGTTATGTGATTGGAGGGACAGCATTACACAAAACAATACCTTTTATAAATTCAAATATCTATCAGGATGCACACTAAAACTATGTTGTTTAAATCCTAATCTAACTGTTGTTTAACTGGTAAGTTATCATTATCTTTGGTATGGCTTAGCAATAAACCAGCATTTCTTATTATGATATGATCGTAGCATAGCATTATTGCTTTTCAGAAATAGTCATTCTGAGCTAATCTAATTCATAAATGGTTAAATGAGGTAGCTTAGACCTTTTATAGCATGTATGACATATATTCTGTGACATTTTGTGTGTTCATTTTGTTAATCAGCCAGCCATCAGATTATTGAGATGAAGGCATTAGTTGCATACTACATGACCACTTTATGGAATCATCACCACATCTAATGATTAAAGTTTAAAATTGGCTTCACGAGTGCATCGAGACATGCTCAGTGTGTTATAGAGTGCTTCTCTACTCATTCAGAGATCTTTATACATCAGTAGCTTTTGTATGTACTGTAGCATTCACAATTCAAACATTTAAAACAGTATCTTGCAGACTGGAGCACCCAGGGATCAAACCACCAACTTTCCAGTCAGTACATGACCTGCTGTACCTCCTGAGCCACAGCTGACCTAGTTTAAAATTGATAATGTGTACAAATAATTAAAGTATACCAAAAAGTATTAGGTAGCTGCTACTACAGCTGAAACCTGCACTGTAATCTAGTTATGTAAGATGCGTCTCTTAAACCAGACCCATAATGATCCTTTCATCGACCACGAGGGTCACTTGCGGTTACGTCTGTGTGTGTGTGTGTGTGTGTGTTTTCTTCATTGGTCTGTGTTTCCGTGCGTACACATGAGTGAAGGCTCAGAGATAGGTTTTGACTTGACTGATGCCCTTCTCCAGATGAATCAGAGATTCTGATGTGTCAGCAGGGATGAATAATGCACACTGCTTCACTACCTCCCTTCTCCACCTCTTGTCTTCAGTCATTTGCCTCTCTTTTCATCACAACTGCCACATCTGAAGACATCTTCACCTTCATTTTCAGCCCCCCCCCCCGTCCTCCTCCCCTATGCAAACGAGGTTTTGCGGCTGCTGCTGCTGCCGCAAAACCTCG
This sequence comes from Hemichromis elongatus, assembly GCA_015108515.1. Taxonomy (NCBI): domain Eukaryota; kingdom Metazoa; phylum Chordata; class Actinopteri; order Cichliformes; family Cichlidae; genus Hemichromis; species Hemichromis elongatus. Next base: position 28,260 of record VUQR01001158.1, read on the forward strand.
TTCTCCTCTGGGTCAACCCTGTTCTGTTTCTGAACAGCTAACTTGTTCTTATCATCGGGGGTTGCAGAAGTTTCTCTTATTGAAATTTCGGCGCATTTCAAGATGAGGCGTGGGGGGGAAGGGGGTTGGTAATATGTTTTCCTTGTGCAAACATTTGCGCTGAAAATGGCCAAATGCTTTGATGTGCACAGCTCGTTATCAAGTCACGGGAGCACGACGTGCAGCCATCGACACGGGTTGACAGTTACATCCCTGACTGACAGGAGTCATTAGGAGGATAAGGTTGACTGACAAGAGGGCTGATAAAGCAGGAGACAAACTGACTAATCAGGACTTGGAGAAAGAGGGGGCACCATTTGTTTTGAAGCGTCCAGTTAGCCATCATTATCTGTTTGACAGAATAATCCATGCACCTCCACAGCAGCACTTGATAAGTTCTCTGACGTATTTCCAACTCCTGAAGTAAAACAAGCAAACAAACAAAAAAAAAACCCTCCTCTTTGAGGAAAGTGCAGTACAGTGTTTCCATCAATTAATTTTAGATGAAGTGATGCCAAAATCCTTCTGATTGGAGGTCTTGTAAAGCATAAAATCATATGGCTTTGGTTTAATTGCTGTAATAAAGCCAGGCGAATGCTCACGGAGGCAGAAAAATTGCATCTGTATAGCTGTCATATACTGCAATACATTTTTTAGTACCATTATGTCATTGTGGTGTGGGAGAAGACTGGGTTTGATTAAGTTAGCTCAGGTTTCTTAGCCGATTCGTAGCATTGTGGATGTAAGGATAGCAGTGTCAGTCTTTAGCTATTATATGTAAACCCATACACTTTAGTTCATGTTGCACATGAACTAAGAATGCTAATGTTTAGCAGCATCATTGCTGATCAAATACCCACAACACTAATAGCAGTACCATTCCCCCCCGGCTATATTTGGATACACTGTGTTTAAAACTAAACACCAAACTAGGATGGTTCACAATGCAAACATTACCCCTGCTGTTAATTACAACCTCACCGGCAGCTAGTAAACTTAAAATAGTCTTTATGTGAGTAATTCCGCATTACAGCAGACTTAATGATTTTAAATTTCCCTGCAAATAGGCCCGGCGCTTGTGCCACCTATTTAAACCCTGCTGTCAGCGCTAGTCATCCAATAAAAGAAAAGGTTTTGGCGTGCCTCCATATGCCAGTTGCCTTTGAAAGAACATCTTTATTGCTTTAGTGAAACAGCTTTGCTATGAAGACCTTTACCATGCAGGATGGTAAAGGGACGATGTCCAGGAAACTTGTGGCTCTATTCCATCATCACAAATCACAGAGGGAAAACTTAAATGCCGAAGATTAGGCTGCCTCCTGATTCAGCAGGAGCATTCTGCAGTCTTTAATATGTGTGTGCAGGTGCCAGGCCCGCCTGGTTGACATGGCTCTCGAATGCACCTCCACATTTGTCTGTGGCATTTCATGATTACTCTGTCTCTGCAGCACTGAAGGATGCCAGTTTGGATGAAGTGTTTGCTTGACAGAGGTGAGAGTAATGGCTAGTCATTGGTGGAAGGCATCCGTGCACAAGTCTGTTACCCTTGACAAGCATTTCATCTCTTCACTTACCGAGACAGACTCCCCGACTGATTTCAGTTCTGAGACAGAGGACAAATGCAGTTTTTCTACCCCATTACTTCGGTTTTCAATTCTATTCACAACTTTATTGTCCCTCAAGGAGAAATTCATTCGGCGTCACAAATCTCATCTCCATCAGGAAGTCATGCAATGGCTGGTTAGTGACAGACCTTTTAAGACTAGTGCTACTGTGTAGCATGTAAATAGGATTTTTTCACCAGCGTATGGAGCAAAAACGTTGCAAGTTTTCAGCGTTTCGCCTTATTTATATGTTTTACATTGACCTTAAGTGCATACCAAACAGTATGAAGTATGAAGTGAATGTTGATGCTCTACAGATGATCTCAATGTTGTTGGAGAAAAGTGCTGCAGTTGTGAGTTAATGAGCTCTCAGCGGATGGGCATGTCATGTGACCACAGCAGACAGGTGATACCATGGCAGCGAAAATACTCTGGAGAGAGTGGCTTCTCGGGCAAACAAACAATGTGTCGGCAGGAAATGAATAAGGACGCGCTGCGCATCGTTTACTTGGACAAATAATAAAAAAGGAGGGTTGCTTCAAAACTGCAGCACAAAAGCCGCCTTTAAACACGTGTAAGGTGTTTGCAGACAGTGATTTTTAATTTTATAAATCAATAAGAAGATGGATCGGTTTGAAGACTCTCCGCGAAGCGTACATTAATGACATCCTCGTTGGATGGTTGCGTATGAATGGTAAATCAAAAAGGCACAGTCTTTCTCGAGGCTGCTGTTATTACTCTCGAGGCTTTTAACTGGCTCCGAAATCTGCTTCACACAGCGTGGCTCTGTCTCCTGTAGGTCTGGAGAAAGAGCTGAAACGTCGAGGTAAAAATGTGTGGCATGTCTCATTAATGAAGCACAAGTGAAATATGATGATGGTCAGGATGATGACAATGACGTCCAGGAAGACGAAGGTGCTCTGTGTTGTCAGGGAGCCTCAGTCCTGCTGCAGGAGAAGCTCACTAATTGGTTAGGAGTGCGTGTTTTGTGTGTGCGTGTGTGTTTTGCTTGATGGGTTTGATAATTCATCTAAAACACATTTATTTCCAGCGTTTTGGATTTATGTAAAGAAGCAATCGCCCTGCTCACATCTGAATCAGAAGCGGATAGTTTACACAGTGTTCCTTTTCTCGTATGTCGGAGCTGTTTAACAATTAGGGACGTACATGCAAGTGCATAACTATGTGGACATCAGTATGTATATACAGTTCTCTCTCCTGCTGGGATAAGAGTCTGTGCCAGCCTTGGATATGCTAATTGGACAGTGAGTTGACAAGGGCTCAACCATCAGCCTGCGTAATGAGCCGCTGCACAGAAGATCGGCTGCCTCTAAAGAAGCGGCAACAGAGGAGGAGAAAAAACAGGGGGGGGGGGGTCGCTGAAAGAAAATTACGAATTATGTTTGGGTGTTTGCGAGCTCAGTGTTGCCGTTTCAGCTGAGTGAACATTGCGTAGGTGTCTGCATGCGGACACGCGCGCATCCTGTTCCTCTGCTTTTGTCAGATAAAAACCTTCACCTGTCAGATGAAGCCGCATCTGCTAAATGTCAATTGTTTTGTTTTTATTTTATTTTTTTCCTCCATTGTTTTAAGGGTGGAAAGAGCCATGTTTTAGCTGGATGACAATGCATTTTGGCATTACCCTAAGGGATTTGAAAGAGGTTTATGAGCCTAAAGGGTTGAAAAATTGACTGAGCTCACGGAGGAGCAAATAATCCTTGAACTTATTTGAAAGCATGGAAAATTGTCAAATTGAAGCTGCAAGGTTTTCACACAGTTCTGTGATGCGTAGATCCTGAATATGGGACATGTTGTCAGGGCCTATGGATTCTGGGCTGACTCTTAAATATCGTGGCTTTCCTACCAATATTGACAAGTATAAAGATTACACACAACAATCAGTTGAGAATCAGATCCATCTGGCCCTGTGTGTACTGGCTTCATAATTATATTACTATCGTATTTTTTCAAAATCACTTCTTCGACTTGGAGCCTTGTCAAACAGTAACATACTTAAAATCGGTGTAAGCAGCTAATGGGTATAACTACCATGCACCTCAGAAAACAGGTGGCAGGGTATTAAAGAACCCTTAGCTGTTAAAATAAAGGTCAACGAGTAATTTCATTTTTTTTTAATTAAATGTAATCTAATACCAGTGTAGTGAATGTGTTTAACAGATGTGTGACATTAGGAAGGGATCTTTTTTCATTCAAATGTTAGGGACACCAGAAGGATCAAATGTAACTTCCTGTGAGGAGGCAACAAGGGCTTCCTTAGCCAATAAATTCATGTCACCCTTCTGACCTCCCCTAGAATAATCAGGCCAGTATAAACTTTTATAGCATTTGACAGGCATTTCCTGCTTAGCAGGATCTAGTCCATCTGTTGCTAGGCTTATCTGAAGCTGTTTTATCCATCAGAAAGAGATGCCTCTTTCTAGCTGTGTTGGTTAGTCTGAACTTGGAGCCTCTTTTAAGACGCGTGGGTGTACATTTGCCTCACCATTGTTGGGATACGGCAGCTTTAGTCCATCCCGGGCATGCAGCGATTGAGGTCAAAGGGAAAGTTAGTTTGGTTAGTCACGCTTCTGTCTCTCCTCTCCACCCCTCCCTTTGTTCCTCATCACGAATCAGTGTGTCGTCTTGGCTCGGAAACATAGTGCTCATAAGCAAAAACTTTATGGCGGGGAACAACGATTTTAATGCTTAAATAGTCGCATGATGCTCATGTCGCTCTATAATTTTATTGATGTGCTGATGGCTGCACCGGCATCTTCGCATCTTCGCTTAACGCTGGGATTAGACAGAGGGGTCAGGCACCCAGGACGTTGCTGCAAATGTGGCTGAAATGAGGGGAGTCAAAGTGTAGAGTCCAGGAAAGCTCTTCTCTGTTAGCTGTGGGCGATCAGTTAATTAAACTGTGACCTAAAGCTAAATTCACGCTCCCCGCCGGAGAAAGCCGGGGAGAGAGTATGTGGGTAGATACAGTTTTGAATTTTGTTTTGTTATCATCCCGAGAAAGTGTATTTAATCTCTGAAAGCCTATTTCTTCATAATGAGAAAGCCATGCTGCTTTTTTTTTTTCGGAAGAGCTTATAATAAAGCATAAAAGGAAACTTCCTGCTGGAGACAGAAAGATTTGAAAGCACTCACAGTAGCACCCACACCAAACCCACCACTGAATACCCGCGTATGTTCACATCAAAACTGTGCAAACATAAATCTAAAATCTAAAACATGCAACTAAAACAAACTGTCAACTACCTCAAGGTGTTAAAGCAAATGAGGAATTAATGTCAGCACTCACCTGTCACACAGTATGACCCTGAACCAAAGAAAACAGACAGAAGAACTGATGAATAAACACACATGTATTAATAACGTATGCTATTCTCCCTCTACTAATAAAATAGGAAAATGAAAATGCATATTTTTCAAATAAAATAAGATAACAGATCATTTTCAGTGATTTTTTTATGTACTTTTAAATATTGTCGAGATGCTATGATGTAATTCAGATCTGGCAGTGTTAAGGATAGTTATTTATAATTTTACAACAACGAGAAGCTACTCTCTTATTCACACAGGCTCGCCACAGCAGGTAGCGCTGCGTACTTAATTTGGCAGATGTTTTTTCCTTTTTTCCTAAATACCAGATGCCCTTCCTGACGCAACCCAAACAGGTTTGTGTCTTCTCCCGGGCTCGAACCTGGGAGCTTTTACTTGCTAAGCAAATGTGTAAACCGTACTGTGGAGCCACTCTAATCTTTCTCTCGTTATGAACAAAGCTGTTATTCTCTCTTGGACAAGTAATCATTTTGTGTGCAATTAGCGCTTTCATTCATAGTTCACTTTAGTAATTATTAACTAAGTCGATGAAAAATGCAAGTCACAATTTATCTGAGACCAGAGCGGTGCCTTTAAATTTTTTTTCCTGACCAACTATCAAGCCCCCTAATTACTCAGCTCAATGTGACATGATTTAAAGCAAAATAGTCACTTAGTGATGATAGAGAATAACAGTAATCAGGATAAGGCTTAAATGAATGGATGACAGAAAAGTCACAATCTCATCAATGAATTAATGATGTGATGATTAGAAAAGAAGACAGGGCATGTGACATATATGGGCTTTCCTCCCATGCCTACACGTTTCTTGAGCTATTTCTGTGAGTCATGTTTGCTCTCAGAGGTGTGATTTGAAACTCCAGCAGCAACCTTGTTTATAGGCTCAGACCCGTGATGAAAATGGTAGCTGCGGGTTGGGAATTTTATTGGTGTTTGTCAAAATATCCCCTGATAACGCTGTTTGGATGCGCGTTGCATTAAGCAAGACCGATGGAGGTTGGAGTATGCAGGTCTACATAATCATTTAAATTCCAAGGGGTGGGGAGCATCTCCGTGTTTGAGTGACAGGTGTTTTTTTTTTTTTTTCTTGTTAGAGAGGAGCCTCAGATATTTTATTTCCACTGCTAAAAATGTAACCAGGGCGGTGTAGCTCATGCCTGCAGTAAGCCGTACTTCATCCTGTGCTTCTGATCCTCAGCGTGTGAGCGTGTGTGTGTTCATAAATGTGTGTGTGTGTGTGTGTGTGTGTGTGTCTGTGGGCTGTGTGTTTAAGAGAGAAAGTGAAGGGAAGTGTGAGCGAGTGAGTGCCAATCTCCCCCATGATGCTTTGCCATCTGCCATGTTTATGCGTGTGCGTTCGTGTCGTGTGTGCGCGGCCCCGTGGGTGTGCAAGCATTTGCGAGTGTCGTTTGCCTACTGGGTCCAGGGTCTTAGAAACATGAAGTAATATCGCTCCTAGTCCCGCCATGTATGTTACTGATACATGATTTCTACTCCAAATGCCTCTACTCCAAGTTGGCACACTAAGACATGCATAATTCAAGACATGGTTATATTTGTGCCGGAAAAGTTTAAGTGTACATATTTGTGTACATGTTTTCAGAATCACTGATAAAAATGTGAGAGAAGGCTAACTGCAGTGCATGGATTCTCATTAAAATCCAAAAATAACTCAGTGGTGCACAGCCATGTGTTTATTTCTGTTTATTACAGTTATGTTTCCTGTAATTATAAATGCCAAACTACATTTATATATATATATATATATATATATATTTTTTTTTTTTTTACTTTTTTTCTATATAT
>VUQR01001158.1:38496-48610 GCA_015108515.1 Hemichromis elongatus
CCTTTGAGCAGCATGGGTGAAGCACTAGGTACATCTATCTATCTATCTATCTATCTATCTATCTATCTATCTATCTATCTATCTATCTATCTATCTATCTATCTATCTATCTATCTATCTATCTATCTATCTATCTATCTATCTATCTATCTATCTGTCTGTCTGTCTGTCTGTCTGTCTGTCTGTCTGTCTGTCTGTCTGTCTGTCTGTCTGTCTGTCTGTCTGTCTGTCGGCAGTCTTTTTTGTCTTTCTGTCTGTTTCTCAGTTGAATGGCAGCTCATATATTGTCAGCAATGAATGCGAGGCACAGACGTGTGGATATATGTGGATGTGTGTGTGTATGTGAGTCTATTTGTGTGTGTGTGTGTGTATGAGAGGAGTGGATCCAGGCCTGTCAGCACATCATCTTAGGGCTGTGGCGTTGTTAATGTGTTTTGATAAGCCAGGAGGTCCCATCAGCATGTTCCTCATCATCTCCTTGATTACAACATATCCACAAATTTCCTGCCTCAGTTGGCCACACACATAGGATGCACAAATACACACACACACACACACACACACACAGCTGTCAGAGCTATGAAAATGTTACCGAGCTGATAAATTTTTATTTTTTTTTGGATAAGAAGGTAAGCTAGGTTAAAGAAGGAGATGGCACTTATCGCTATTAGATGCGGCGGCTGCCTCATGCATTTTTTCATCTCCCATTTGCGTAACCAATTTGCGTCCACGGTTCTTTTATAAGACTGACATCATATCTGAAATATTTTTATATTCAGTGAAGAGAAAAAAAATTACACAACAGCCAACTTTCAGCTGAAATGTTGTGGGACTGAATATTGCTGCTTTTTGACCACCTACAGTGTTGCTCAGCAGAGCAGATAGTATTGTGGAGGGGAGAAAAATCGTTCTTTTTCTGCAGCTCCATATCGCTCAGGCTTCCTGAGTAACAAAGGAGATAAAATCATAACTAGAATTCTTCCATTAACAATATGTATGCCAGAACAATGAACAAATTAGCCAAGGTAATTTGTTTCATTGTTCAGCATTGCTAAAATATTTAAAAAAAAGTGGTGGAGAAAACAGATTACACCATATAATGGACAATAAGTACTTCTAAAAGGGAGAGATTTGCTTGTAGGTCCTCAGTGCCTCTGAGTATTTACTGGTTCAACTCAGCTCTTTTCCAAATGATTGAAAATTAATTTCAGATATTATGCTTCACCATCACTTTGTTGAATTTTATGCAAAACGTGGTTAGCGTTTCCCTGACAGCGATCCTCTTCCGAGACAGTGTTGCTTTTATTTTTGTCTCTTATGTGCCCAACAGACACATCAGACTCTGCATTCATCATCTTTGTGTCGCAGGAGTTTTTTTTTTATTTTTTTATTTTTATTTTTGTCGCACATTTAGCCATGAGATGCAAACAAAGTTGACAACAAAAAACACACAATGAGGAAGAGATGCATTATTAAAAGAGGCTTAAGGGCTTGTCATACCACAGCTGGTTGCACTAATACCTTTGCTATAAGTAGCGTCTTCTAGAGCTGTATATCTCACCAGAGGTTACTCTAATTCCCCCAAAAGAAATTTTCCAACCCAAACTTGTTCCTCTTTAGCCCACAGCGCTACTTGAAACAAGCTCTGAACTCATTTATAGCACTACGCCTGCCGGTCCCAGCTGTATCTGAGCACAGCGGCAGTCAGTCTTTCAGTCAAATGATTACCAGTTACAAAGGTGCTCCATTAAAAACAGACAATAGGTATTTCAGTGGTAGACCTTCCTTTTCCGTGGAAACAGAGTGGAACTTGGTTTTAAAGAGCCACGGTTCCTCATTAGTGCCTCATTTTTCCGGGCAGTTTTCTGGAATCTTCCTTTCATAACTAGTTGCTGTTCAGTCCAAATCCATCCAGAGCCAGTAGCTTGCAGGGCTTTTCTCTGGCTTTCAGAGGAGGCTTAAGTGGTAACACTGCCAGTGGGGTCGGTTTTGCACGCGGATTGGTGTTGAAGTACATTAAAAAGAACATAGAAAACATTTTGGATTCAACGTAAAGCCACCGAAAACCGTGTTCAAGCCCTAAGAAGAACATGAAATTCATTCATAACCCTATAGGATGGAGAAAGCAGCTTCAGCCATGACATTTTTTTTCTTTTTTTTACTTTTGATAGTTCTTATATTGTTGGCAGGAAGAAAAAAAACCCCAGCTGCCTGCTCAATACTCTGCTTTTCTAAGAGTCCTCAGAAAAAAAAATACCCTGCTCTTGAGTCCCAAAATGGTGGGCATAAATTTGTTCTGATTGACTCTACTGTACCAGCTTTTTTGCTTCTTCCTGTGAGGATTATGGCAAGCCTAAAATGAAACCACTTTATTTCTGACATTCAGAGTGGGTCTTTAAGCGACAACACGGGGCAGCCGGGACAGGAGCAGTCTTTTGACATGATGTTATTCCAGTTACTGTCAAGGCACTGGGAAGTGTTCTGCGTGGCTGTTAACCAACGGAGTGAGTAGGAGTGGGAGGACATGCAAACAGGCTTTAGAATCTGCTGGTGATTTCTTGATAGGCAGGGCTTCTTTTTTTTGCTCCTGTGCAGTCTTCAGAGCAGAAGTGAATCAACACAGGCAGACCTCACCCACCCAGTTGTAGGGGAGGAGGCATCCAGGTTGCCATGGTAAGGGTCATCCTGATTTCACCCTGATGGATAGCGTTGTTTCTGTAGCTGAGGAGGAGTTAAGCTGGGCGCCATGGAAACAGGCCACAGACAGATAGCAAAGGGTGGATGCATGCAGGTTGTTTGACTGATCTGACTCAGCCGCTGTGAGAAGTGTAGGTTCGGTACGCCTGGCTCAATATCACACTTGGAAATTGCTATTTTCTTCTTAGAGGGCGACCGCAGTGCCCATACGTGCCACCTAAGCTAGCCTCTAAGATGAAATTGTCCTCCTCGAGTTGATTCTGAGTTCATTGTGTTTGTTAACATCATCGGGATCTCTGTGCAGTTCTTTGGCATGCACAAGCACAAAATGACACCTCTGATATTAATACATTTAAACCAATTATATGCTGTGAATTTGCAGCCAACACTTCACCTACCTGTGAAACACTCATGTGTCATGACAGCCTGTGCTGCACGAAATACAATGGCAGCCTGCCCTCGAGAAAGCAGAGAGTCGGAGAGAGAGAGAGAAAGAGATGTTCCTGTGAAGCCCAGCCCCATCTTTTATTTATGGCCCACAGGAAGTCCTTCAGTTTGTCCTCTAGATGATACCCAGGAAGTAAGCACAACACACAGCCATCAGAACACAAGTCGGCCTGACCAGTCACTGACAGTGAAATGGGGCGTGGTCAGTGGGGGACGGTTGTTGCTGGTTGTGTTCATCCAAAGCCCTCTTGTGTCAATTCTAAAGCTCATGTGTTATTTTCCCCATCCCTCACTCATTTCCCCTCTTTTCTCTCTCTCTCAGCTCCCCCAAAATTCATCAAGATTCCCACAGACCAGACTGGAGTGTCAGGAGGAGTGGCATCATTCGTGTGCCAAGCCACTGGCAATCCCAGGCCAGATGTCTTTTGGAATAAGAAGGGCAAGAAGGTCAACTCCCAACGTATTGAGGTGGTTGTCACAGTGCTCAATGTTGAATTCCTACTGTAAAAGATCTGACAGATATGAATATACAAATCCATTAAAAAGAAATGCATATTATTTGAATGTATACGTTAATTACAACCTTGATGTTACACTGTAGATAAATTCATACAGAGAGTGGACAGATGAAAAACTGTTAAGATAAATCTTTGTTCTGTATGTGAGAAATTGTTTTTTCCAGTTATTTTTATACATTTTTAACATAAAATACTAAAATTATGTTTTGCAATCAAGGTATGTCCACAAATTTATGAAATACACAGACCGATATCATTGATGTGTCTGATTAAATAAGAGGCTACACCAGTGCTGATTAGCTTAGCTTAGCATACAGAATAGTAGCTGGGTGAAGCAGCTGTTGTTTTTTTTGTTAAAAAAAAGTCTCTGAAAGTATAAAGTATAAAGGTAATTCATTGTTTGTTTAATCTGTACAATAAGGATAATGTGCCAAATTTATTAGAGGGTTTCTTTATTATTATTATTATTGTTTACATTTCACATGCTAAATCGGTACTCTACACATGTAATTAGCCAGCTAGCTTGTCTATGCTGAAGCCAAGCCCAACCTTCTTTTATGCTGAGTCAAGCTATTTGGCTTCTTGGCTCCAGCTCCAAAGTTAAACACACATATGAGAGTATCAGTACTATCAAGAAGATGAAGAGGCCCAAAATTTAAACTATTAGTGAAAAATTATTATTTAAAAATACATGTTTCCAATATACAGTAGATCACAAGGGTCCATTAAAATTCTGATCATTTTACAAACCTAAAATAAAACTAATTGATGGACCCTTAAGTATTACTGACTTTACTTCCTATTGAATTCACATATTGCTGTCAAGGAGCTATACAGCAGCCTAGTCCAGAGACTAAATTCTTGTGGCTCAGTAGAGGCCTGACTGTGTATTGATCCTGTGACCTAATGCTTAGAAATACTCAGTTTCTACCAGAGGACCTCATTCAACCCCCATCTCAGTAAGTTTCAACCCAGCTGAAGTGTATTTGTGCAAGAAACTGCCTCCCTGCCCGCTTCAGGTAACTGTGTGAGCACAGGTAAATGTTTTGTATCTGTGCCTGACCTGTAGCATTTCTGTGGAGAAGTGCAAACTCATTTATTATTTGTATTTATTATTATTATTTTTCTTTCTTTTTTTTTTGTAGGGCATGATAAAGTGCTTACCTGTAATTGTTGTGATACTAACACAACACACACTGGGCTGAGGTGCTGACATGCAACATAATAGTCAGCTGCTCTAATAGTAGGGTTTATGTGTCTCCTCTGCTGTGACTAAATAGTCTTGTTCTGTGGTTGTCCAGACCATAGAGTTTGCTGATGGTGCAGGTGCTGTGCTGAGGATCCAACCACTTAGAGGTCCCCGAGATGAGAACACCTACGAGTGTGTGGCACGTAACATTGTAGACGAGAAGTCTGTCACTGCAAAGTTGACAATTATGAGAGGTAAGACAAAAAAAACCCCTCACATATACTGTACACACACACACACAAACAAACACTGTGTCCACTCAAGATGGGCTTTCTTTTGCACACTTCAACCGGCCTCCTTGCTTCATTGAGCTGTCAGTCGCAGATGTAACAGCGAAGCAGGGCCACACCCTGCCAGCACAGGAGGCTGCAGGGTGCTGCTCTTTTTACAGTCCCTCTGAGTGCAGAGAGCGTGATGTAACCACAGAGAGGGCCAACTAGCATGCTAGCTAAGAGGCATTTTAGCATACTGTACTGGCTTGCTCTAAACGTTGCACTTCCTGTCCAGAGCGAGCGTGTTAATCTAATGTACACTGGCCCCTTGGAGGAAAACTTATCTAATGTGGAGCTCCAACATGTTATGGACTAAATTTGCAGCATGTGGCTGATAGCTTGGGATCTGAGCACTGGGCATCTGCCCAGCACAGCAGGAATGAAAGAAGAAACAGAGGCATGACTGCTCAGGCTGTTACTACATTAGGGAAAATCAAGGGATTACGCCCTGGTTTGGCAAAGAACCTTTGCTCGCTAGGAGTAAGTAAGGAGGAAAAAGGAAAAGGGGGGGTGGGGGGTGGAAGAGGTCAAATGGAAATGAAGGAAGATGAAAAGATGGCAGTAAGTCGAGTAAAGCAGCAGGATGCTGTGAAACAAAAGAGATGGAATGGGATGTCATAGGAGATGGGGTTTGGTGGGAGGTAGGGGTGTAGGAGTGAAGGAGATGGATGAGGATTGTGGAGCTGGCAGGGCGGTGTGGTAAGCAGAAGGCTGGTAGCCCAGGGAATAGACTCCTGTCCATCTGTTACCCGGCCCATCCTCTCTGCACACAAAGCCTCAATCTAAAGCACATTACCACATAAACTACACCTCGAGGGCGAGCCTCCCAGTGTGCATGTGTGGTCGTGTTCGTGTGTGTGGGTGGCAGTGTGTTCCTGGTGCCATAACCTATTCTTTCACACCGATCTGTGTACAATGATGTCCCCATCCCTTTAGTGAGAATACAATCTTCAGTCTTTGAGAGCAGAGTGAAGGGTAGCAATGATTAAGATAATATTTCACCAGGAGTACCAATCAGAATCAGAGCCGACTGTAACTGTAATAGTTAGATTTGGCCTGAATGATGATGCACAGGCACGTCTCTTGCATTCAGTTGACAATAAAGGCAATGATTTTGTGTGTTTATATTTTGTTAAGATTTTTATGTTACTTAGAAACTTGTCGCATATCAGCTTTTGCCATTTTTTTCCTGTGCTGTCCCTTTAACATGTCAGGGTGCATGAAGTTATTCTGGAAAGTGCTGCACATCAAACAGCAGTTTAGGCTGTTTGTCAAGGTTGTCCACTAATCCCAGGGTTGGTGTTTTAATCCCTGGCCATTACTCTTGGACGATATACTAAACCCATAGTTGCTAATGATTCCTGTCGAAAACCTTATTTTTAGATGTTTTATTGGATTTTCCACAAAAAAGATTATTGCCTGTATATTTTAAATCAAAACTCTCAGAACATTTTAAAATAAAGATACAACATTTCAGGTGCAAGTTTGTTGTGTTAAGATCCCCAGATTCTTTAATGTTGTGCTGAGAAGAAGTGGACATTAGTCAAATTCAAAAGTGTAAACCACAAGCTGTTTATTAATACGTATATGTGGGAGATGGACAGAATACCACCAGCAGAGTGGTATGAGCAGATCTCAAAGGAAGTACAGCATTGCCTGAGTTTTTATACTAAGAAACACACCCCTGTTTCTTAGGGGTAGTCTGATACGAGACAAACACTTAAGAGTACAATATGATCTTATTACACCCTGCATCTAAGCTTAGCTCTGCACGTTAAACAGTTCCATATAAGGCATTGGAGTGGTTTCTCTTTATTTTTAATGCCCTTAGAAAAACAGGAAATCACATTGCTAAACAGTTTCCACTCAAGCTTAAGGCCTCAAGTATTAGAGTAATATGCAGCTTTTTTAAATGATACAATAACAGAGGAATAGATGCTTAAGCAATATATATAACGGAAACTAGAACGATTAAGTGATTAAAATGCCTTCCTCCCACATATCCCCCTTTTGAAGTCTCCCACAGAGACTTCACCCCAAAAGCTGTTTTGTTACCAATTCCCTCTCGGGCTTTTCCTCTGTTAGATGTTTCTATCTTAGTATTTTAAAATTTCAAATTCAAAAGTAAATCTAATGCTTCTTTGCTCCATATACATGCAACAACACGAGGAGAGGGATGTAAATTACCTGCAAGTTACTGCACGGTGTTTTACTTCAACTTTACGCAGTGACAGCAGCTCCTCCTACTTCAAACGTGTTTTCCTAAAAAATATATAACTTCATCCTTCTGTTTGACAGAATACTCCCAGTGTCATGCACCCATGCAGCCTACTGTAGGCTGAGTGATACGCTGCAGAATAGATCATGTCATCCAAGAATGCTGTTAAGTGCACAAACGTCTGCAGAAATTGTGCTTGGGTCAGTTTTAAAAAAAAACAAACAGTCCATGGTAGAAAAGGTCCACCACTGAAGTAGAAAAAAGGCTTTCCATTACTGGCCAAAACCCTTCCACTTCCACTGAAAAGTCTTTTTCATCCACTGATGTGCTTTATCTCATCATTCTGTATAATGGTGGACTAAGACTAATAGCAGTACTGAGTGAGGGGCTTTTGGTTGGCCACAGGATATTTGCTGCTGCACTCTTGGCTGCCTAATGGATGGAGATGTGGTAGGTTATGGGCATGGAGATCTTTCTTTCTGTGCCTTCACCAACATCATCATCATCCTCACACATCACCTGTAAAATGACCTTTTTTCCTCCTTATATCTTTCTGTCTTTAACTCTTGGAACTGTACTTTGGCCCTACAGCAATATCCGTTTCTAATTTCTTCTCTTCTGTTTTATTCATGCTTTCATTTTCTTAGCCATCTATTCTGCCTGTCTGACTCTGTTTTTAACTCTTTCCGTTGTATTTCTACATGCCCTCCTCTGCTCCACCCCTTCCCCTTTCCATTCCAGCTGCTCTTTTCTATGGACACTGCAGTTGTGTTACTCTCCCTTCAGGACATATGAATATCTGCAGCTCTGCATGTTTGAAAGCCTCTGGTGGGCGAGAGATTCTCATCACTGCAGCGCTGTATGTATGTGTTTGTGTGCACGACCTTCACCATTGTGTGTGTGCTGGCAAGCGTGCACACGAGTGTGTGCGTGAGTGCATACATTGGTGTGTGTGTGTATGTCTGGTTTGTGCAAAGTAATCCTGATTATACTCACCTCCCAGTGTCCCATTTTAGGAGAAAGGCAGGCGAGGAATGGGGGAGAAACAGGGTGAGAGGGAGAGAGAGAGAGAGAGAGAGAGAGAGAGGAGGGAGGAGAGATGTTCTGCCACCACGGCAAACACCCTTCATATGAACAACAGAGTCAGATCCGTGATTCCCCCAGGCGTCTGCTGCATTGGCAGGCCGGCGGCTCAAGCAGCATTTCGGTCTGGAAGCAACTAAGAGTATCTACTCAGCCTGCAGGAGGATTACACTCCTCGAGTGGAGAACTGGCTGTTTCATCATTTTTAACCCCTCGTCTTCGCTGTTTTTTATTTGGTCCTTCTTTGATTTTTTTTTTTTTAATCTTCTTGAATGTTTATATGTGGTTCAAGCATCAGCGTTACATGTGGGATCCTGTTTAGTCCTGGCCCACTAAAGTATGGCTCACAATGGCGAAGACACATGGGTTTTTGATGTGATTGGTCTACAGAGTCTGCATTTGCATTGTATTGTGATCTATTATCATAAAGGTCTATTAGCATTTAAAGTGCTCCCCTTCAGCCCTCCTGCAGTCAATAGGAGTCAAAGCATTAGAGCCTCTGAAGACTGCTGACTGCGAGCAGATTAATCCTGAATCAGGCTCCCCGAGATCGGCTTTTATTCAGACTTCTTTCATGCACATGGCCATTTCC
Organism: Hemichromis elongatus; assembly: GCA_015108515.1. NCBI lineage: Eukaryota > Metazoa > Chordata > Actinopteri > Cichliformes > Cichlidae > Hemichromis > Hemichromis elongatus. The sequence continues at coordinate 47,573 of VUQR01001158.1, forward strand.
CACTGAAATGAACTGAGAGATGAATAGGCAACCTGTTTCTTAACTGGGAGAAATAATGATTTTTTTCTGCGGGGAAGCGGATGTGTTTGTGTGTGAATGTGGGAGAGAGAGAGAGAGAGAGAGTATCTGTTTGGGTTACTGTGCGCGTGAGATAGAAATACAAAGAGGCACGGGGAAAGAAAACCTGGATTCATGTTTGTTTGTTTGCATCATATGCATTATGTGTTTGACCCGTTGGGTGTTTGTGTCTTTCCGTTCTACTGCCGCATGCGTGTGTGCATGCACGGACACACAAATTGCATATTTGCCCAGAACTGGTTGGCTCTACTGACTGGTTTTGGGCACTAGGCCTGATTGCCCTTCTGCAAACATAACCAGGCCAAAATGTACGCGCTCAACCTCTTGATACACACAAATACACATAAACACAAAGCCCCAGGGAACAATGCTGCTCGACCCTTGCCAATGTTCCCCCAAACGCTGTTGACACACAGAGTGTTTGTGTACACATGCCACATTTTTCCATAGGCTATCTTATCAATTTAACCAGGAGATGAAAAATAAGCGGTAGTTTTGTGCAGCAGTGTTTGCTCTTGATAAATGATTCATTTTAGAGGAAAGTGTGATCAAGGCCATGCCCGCAGTATCTATTTCAAGCGGTCGCTGACTCATCCAGGAGCCTGGCTGAATACCTGTAGCTCCCTATTTTCCTTTCTGGTGAACTGTACTTTAGCGTCCAGTACTGTGGAATGGTTTATCTGCATCTGCGGGGCAGAGTGTGAGTTTGCTAATGTGTTTGTGTCCTTTTAATTCAACCAGTCTATTAAAGCAGCTCACTGTGGTTTTAACAAAGCTCTTTCCTACATTTTGCCCTTTAAAGAATGGTTTTGTTATTTTATGTTGTTCTACCGTTCAGTGGAAAAGGCAGCAGAGAACTTGCAAACTAATGCCTTCTAATTGCTATTATATTATATTATATTATATTATATTATATTATATTATATTATATTATATTATATTATATTATATTATATTATC
>VUQR01001158.1:63138-74294 GCA_015108515.1 Hemichromis elongatus
ACGTCATCACATCTGCTCCAGTGCTGCACTTGTTGAGTGGAAATCTTGCACTTGCTTGTGCATGGCCCTTTGTTCTGCAGTTTTACCTTCGGTTTGTCAGACGAGAATCAGTTAGTGGTATAAATTCATGACGCAAACTCGAGATGGTAGATGGCCTGTACAGTATAGCGCTTTTACTAGTCTGTAAGGACCCCAAAGCGCTTTACATTAAACAGTCATCATTATTACAGTCATCCACCCATTCACACACTGATGATGGCAAGCTACATTGTAGCCACAGCTGCCCTGAGGTACACTGACAGAGGCGAGGCTGCCGGACACTGGCGCCACTCGTCCCTCTCACCACCACCAGTAGGCAACGGGTGAAGTGTCTTGCCCAAAGACACAACGACCGAGAATGCCGGAGCTGGGGCTCGAACCGGCAACTTCCCGATTACAAGACGAACTACCACAATCGCCCCAGATGGCAAAAGAACAGTCACATTAACGTTGGCTTAATTATCCAGAAGCACTGCACTAAAGTCAGAATATATGTTATGATGTAGCATCATAGACTGTACATAAAAGATGGACTGTGAGCAACTATTGTCTTTTTGGACTCCATGTTTTCAAACTGTGAGTTTAGCATTGTAATTATTTTGTTTGTTTGTTTGTTTAGTTTTTTTTGGAACCAGAAGTTACCATGTTGAGATGAAAAGGTGGATGCGCTAAATAGTCAACAAACATTAGCAAGACTGGTTAGCAAGATGCATCCACAGAAATACCTGCTGTTGTTTTCTAAGTGACATACAAATAAAATCTTTGAATGTCAGTCACTAAAAGTGGTGCATAAGACTTTTGGGATACTTTGTTAACATGTTCAGAAGCCATAACATTATGGACACTTTAAGACAGCTAGCCACAGAGCCTCCTGTGCTGGCACACACGTCTGTCTAATAATGTCCTAATATTACACGGGCTACAGAGCAGAAATTTCATTTTTATTTCTGCACTGAAGCTGGGCATTTTTACTTGGTGTAGTATACAGAGGCTACTCTCTTTTGGAGTCGTCCACAAGTAGCCATTTGAAGAGCTGTGCTTTTAGGCCCTTCTGTGGCTTTTGAACACCCAGCATTACTGCTTGTGTTACATACTCAAACATAATATGAAAAATATGATGTCTTGCTTTAGACATTATAGAATACTTAAATTAGCTACACCTTGACCAAGTTCAACTGATTGGTTGAGATGAATGCATATGCATTAATTTTTCATAGCTAGTAGTACCTATTTGCTTTACTTTTTTAGCAGGTTTTATTTATTTATATATTGTTTTTTTTAATAAGCTGAATCCCTTTTCCACCTGTGTGCATTATAAATATTCGTGCTAATGTTGCACATTTTGTACAGGTAGGTTTATTATACAGTAATACGTAAAATAAGCTAACTTTAATGGACTGTTATAGAGTCTAGGCCATGTCTTACCTTACCACCTGTTTCCTTTCCCACCCAACACTGTGATACGTCTCTACTGACTGACATTTGTAATTAATTATATCCATTCTCAATCTTTGATATTGAGAGGGATATTAATGATTCTCTCTTATTACAGTGGTTAATGAAATCTGTGTCCTTGAGACAGACAAGATGGTGCTGAGTAAATGTCAGCTATATAGCGACGCTGAGATTCAGCGGTAATCCTTATGGCTGTGCCAAGGTCTCCCCAGCCTGTAGCCTCCAGACTCCCTGCAGAGAACAGGACTAATGATAGCTCCACTAATAAAGACCGAAGCTCCTGGCTCTTACAAACTGTATAGAAAATGGTGGGGAATCATGCGTCCTGGCTCGATTAACTTTAAGCTAGAGGCTCTGTGAGCATGAAAAGGATTATCCCTTGTTATGAGCTCGCTTTATTGTAAAGTACTCACCTTTGCCTCCCCGGTGGATTCTTCAGTCGTCGTCTGTGTTCGCAACCGATATTTTTAGAACTACTCCACCGCTTGATGTAGGAGATTACCGAGTAGTCATCTCGAGTCTTTATTTTCATCCTTAAACTTAAAGCATTATCAAATTAGCCCATATGCTTACATTTACATCTTCTATTTATTTTTGCCGTGTTGACAGATACCTGCCCGTCTAGCTTAAACTGACGTTTTTGTCCCGCTGCATTGCACCTGCTTTGTCTTGTGCATGGAGCTGTCATGGATGCAGTCTGTGTGTGTCTCTCTCCAGCATGCTCAGATGAGGAGATGCCTGCCCAATCATGTCTGTTTTCTAACAGATCTACCTGTTTTTGTCTCTTTGTCTCTTTCTTGTCTTTAACTTCTGTATCCAATTCTGGGTATATTTTTAAGTTTGATTTTTTTTTTTTATTGCTTTTTTTATTTTGTTTTTCCAAGTTGCTTTGAACTTTGTTATTCGTGAAATGACCAAGGCTATTAACTTTTTTTTTAATTTCTTGAAATCATGCAAAAATGTTAACTTCTATCCAATTGTCTCTAGATGCTTTGAGTAGGGGGGATGTGGCCCACGAAGATTCCCAGTAATGATGTTACTCATTAAGGAGTGGAGGTTATGCAGCAAATTTATCAATATTTATGTATTCATTCAAGTATTTAATTTGACTTTTTCTTTCATATATACCATTAAAATTATCGCTGGATTTGCAAGTAATTGAGAAGAAACAGACTCTTGTTATTTTGCTACTGTAGGGTTATCTTCTTTTATTCGTAATCTTTTTAAACTGTCTATTTTTAGGGCTTATGTTGTTTATCGCACTTATAAGCTTTCTAGTTTTGAGTTCAGTTTCAACAATGTTTTTGCTCTTTGTCTGCCTTCCCTTTCATTCTCTCCTTTCATCCAGAGATGTTTGTCCGTTACTCTTTTTGTCTCTTTCTGTTTCCTGTGTTTTTGACCCACGGGTATCCTCTTCTTCTCTGTTCTTTCAACATCCGTTCTCTTCTAGCTCTTTTCTCTCTCTCTCTCTCTCTCTCTTTCTCCGTCTCTCTCTTCCTCTCCCTCTTTCTCTCCCTCTTCTCTTACTTTTGAAGCACCTACTTTCTGAATGGGCCTGACTCTGGTATACAGCCGTGTTTTAAAATAGATCCATGTGTTTTCTTCTTCCTCGCTTCTCTTTTCTCCCCCCTTTTCCCTCGTTCCCCATGAACCCTCTTCTAATCCTCTCTCCCCTGTCTTTTCCCCTCCTTTCCCACCCACCCCTTTTTTCTCTTCTCCTTCTTCTTCTTCTTCTGCATTCTGTCTGCACCCTGATGTGTAGGAGCGACAGACACATGTACATAAGTTTATTAACTTATAAACATGCACATACTACCTCACATATCTCTCTTTTTGCTCGCACTCGTTCTTTCCCGTTCTGCCTCGTTCTCTCATGCTGTCTTGGTGTTCTTTACTTAAATGTGTCCGATGATCACTTTGTAAATGCCACAACACCTTTTTAGAACCCTTGATCCACTCCTGTCCACATTTCCTATTCATTTGACTACACACTGTATCAGTTTTGAATCTTATGTATTGTACAGTATGTTGTTGTACAATGTGGCTGTCCTTTGCTACATTGCGTTTCATTGTCTGGAAGAGAAGCAGAGCTGCCTCTCTCTCTCTCTCTCTCTCTCTCTCTCTCTCTCTCTGTTTTTCTTTGTCTCTCTATCTTTAACTATTCTATCTTTCGATCTGTCCCTCCCATGTCTCTGCTCTTATCTTGCTTCTCTCTGTCCCCCCTCTCAGTCCACAGTTCTTCGTTCTCTTCTTTGTGTTTCTCCACCATTTTATCCCTCTTGAGTCGCCCAGGCATGCAAGTGACCTATGAGTTCAGTCTCTCGATGCATCTCTCCCCTAATGTGTAGTCAACCGAGCTCTGACAGATGCAGTATTGGATATAACTTGCCACTTTGCTTGTTCTTCTCATGGGGACACAAATAGCAGGTAGGGCCTATTGATTGGCCCCCATGATGCATATACTCTCTCTAAAAGGAGCCCATCTACCGCACAAGCACCTCAAGGCACAGCAATCTGAATGAAGAAAAGTTTTTTCCCTCATAAGTTACTGTTAAAGTTTAGCCTGCTTAGTCACTGCTTCAAGGTGGTGTTTTATTAATAAATCTGCAGCGTAACCTCAAAGTCTTAGCTTCCTGCATAAATTGATAACCAATAAAAAAAAACCTGCTGTTGTTGTTTTTTTGTTTTTTTTTGCTTTTTGACAAAAGAGAAACTGACTATAGGTGTCATGTCCTGGATGAAATGATACTCAAGAGTTTGTCACTTTATTATTTTGAGAAGGCAGCTCACTCTGAGTGGTTGAGCTCAGCACAAGATTTGTGTCTTTTTGTTGGATTCATCAGTGCCATAAAGTAATTGGGACTAAACTTGAAATATCCCTATGTAATTTTCTGTAAAAACCCTGAAGTTCATTCTCCCCCTTCCTGTTACCTCTCCTCTCCTTCTCTCTCTCTTTCTCTTTCTTTGTTTGTCTCTCTCGCCCTCTCTCTCTTTCTCTCTCAATCTCTATCTCGCTCTCTGCCTCGCTCTTTTTCTTCTCATTCTCTTCCCCCTTTGCTCCCTTGCCCCCTCCTCCTTCTTTCTCTCCACCTTTCTCCTTCTCACTCCCCTCCCCACTTTTCTCCTTCCCTTTCCTTAACCCCTTTCCCCCGACCCCCGTCCCACTTCCTTTATCCCCTCCCAACTCTCCTCCTTTCCCAGTGCGCCGCGTGCCCCCTCGTTTCTCCATCCTCCCTTCCAACCACGAGATCATGCCAGGAGGGAGTATCAACATCACCTGCGTGGCCGTGGGTTCACCCATGCCTTATGTCAAGTGGATGCTGGGTAACGAGGACCTGACCCCCGAGGATGAAATGCCGATTGGACGGAACGTGCTGGAGCTCAATAGTGTCCACGAGTCTGCAAACTACACCTGTGTGGCAATGAGTAGCCTGGGTATCATTGAGGCCAGCGCTCAGGTCTTAGTGAAGAGTAAGGGCCCCGGCAACCTTTAGACGCCTAAGGGTGTTTTTAATTTTAGACTGAGAAATTAGAAAAGTTCAGCTGTCTTCTCATATGTGTTCTGGTATCTCTTGTCAGTGATAGCGCAGCATTTTAAATAGTTCAGTATAGCATCCATAATTTATTAATTAGAATATATTTCAGGTTAAACGTTACTGTCACTGGACACTGCAAGTACCGCTAAAGAAATGCAATTTAGCATATAACCAGTTAGTAAGGTTGGATCTAAATGTAATACATGTTAAACATGTTAAAGTATTTCCACCAAAGTACATATAAAATGGCAGGAGTGTTTTTCTTTTTTCAATCGTGTGAATCTGGTCACCTACTGCCACTCTAATCCCCAGCTTTACCAAAGCCTCCCGGCACGCCCATCGTTACCGAGACCACAGCCACAAGTGTGACCATCACGTGGGACTCTGGCAACCCCGACCCCATCTCCTACTACATCATTCAATACCGAGCCAAAGGGCCCGACAGCAAGTACGAGACAGTGGACAGCATCACCACCACCCGCTACAGCATCGGGGGACTGTACCCCAACACCGAGTACGAAATCAGAGTTTCAGCCTATAATACCATCGGCCAGGGGCCGCCGTCCACTCGTGTGGAGGCTCGTACAGGAGAGCAAGCCCCCGCCAGCCCGCCGCGAAACGTCCAAGCTCACATTATCTCTGAGAATACTGTGATGGTCCGCTGGGAGGAACCGGAAGAGCCCAATGGACAGGTGAGATGAGGATTGGAACAGCTCTGTTTGATCTGTAATCGGTAGAGGAAAACACACATTTTTACATTTCCTTTTATCTGCTGGTGTGCTTCTCCAGCTGTCAACCTGAAAAATGTTCTCAAAAGGGTGGTGAATGCCTGCACCAGGACCTCAGATACTCAGCAGAAAAAGTCCTTCATTTTTTAGCTTTGTATACTGTAACAGAGAGGACAGACAGACGAAAGACAGATAGACAGATCCCTCCTGAGGCCTGTTTCCTTTTTCAAGCCTACCAACCTGCACCGTAGGTCCATAAAAGTACAAGACTGAAACTGAGTGCATATGAGGATTATGGATATTAAAGAGCAATAACAGGAGAGCTATACTCTGTACTACCCATAAACTAATCCCACAGACGAGTAATATCGTGATCACATTTTAAATGCTACAATCTGATAGCATCCACAGCATTATTTATTTTTTTATTAAAGTTTAATCAGGAAAAATGTACAACTGCACCTTATGACAGTGACCTCTAGGAAACAGTAATCTGTTGGACCATCTGGCCCAAAGTCAAACAATAATTCAGACACGATGACCTTGGCTGCCATAAATTCTTGTTGTGTTAAAAGATGGTATTATGGATTACCCTGGTTGTAGGACAGTGGGATTAGGTGAAAGTCACGTAATGCATCCCAGTCCCCGATGACCTTAAAATCCAGTCCCAATCAAAACAGACTCGTCTGCGCTATTCACTGGCTGGCTTTCTTTTTCCTCTGATTTGTAGGTAAAAGGCTATCGTGTGTACTACACCATGGATCCGTCCCGGCCTATAAACGAGTGGCAGATTCACAACGTCCAGGATAGTGTGCTCACTACCATTCAGAACCTGGTAACCTCAGAGACCTACACCATCCAGGTCCTCGCCTTCACCTCCGTTGGGGACGGACCCTTCTCAGACCCCGTCCACGTTAAAGTCTTGCGTGGAGGTTAGTGTGCGAGCGTGCATCGACATAATCATCAGTAGATGTTCGTGAAAGAGAATAAATTTAGCCTGCATGCTAGTGCATAGATAACGGCTAAGTAGTCATTTGCATTTACTTCTGTGTGGATGAGTAATGGTTATTTTTCAGACGAGCATGTGCAGCAGAGCACAAATGAGTAAGTACTCGTGATTATGTGCAAGTATACAAACCGCTCAGGAGCTTATTCGAGAAGCTTATGTAAAGTTTGAGTAGGAAGCCACTGTGAAAGTTTGACCTGTCAGAACATATGACTTCTTCAAAGTGAATAAATTCTACCAGCCGGGACCAAAGTGCGGAGATTTACGTGAAGGAAACGGGGATTAACGGCGAGAAATATCCCTCATGCCCCGGTGCTGATTGTGTCACCGTGACAGCTGCTGAGAAGCTGCTAGGTTTATATGATGGGAGGTGAAAAGAGATGACAAAATCAAAAAAACTGCCATGATATTACTGGTTTAAAATTCTGTGGTGCTTTTACTGCTGCTCCAAAGTTTCTACCACATAAATAAATCAGAGTAAATGTAAGAATGTGATTTATACAACATGTTTATGAGTTAGTACTACAATGATTAGTAATTAAGTCAATTTTTTAAACTATTGTCTAAATTGAAGCATTTCTAGCACAATTAGCAATAATAATGATGATTACATTATTAAAAAAGCATTTATTGGATTTGAATGACATTTACTATTTCCTGTTCTTATCTTAATAAAAATCAGTATAATGTGGTATACATTGTAAAAAGGAAAAGAAATGTTAGATAAATTAAAGTGAAAATTATGGTAAAAAAAATAAAATTAAAATATTATTGTTTTCATGCTTAAACCTGATGGAAAGGAAACCACCAGGATCGTTTTTAGCATATAATAAATAATCTTTATGAATAGTGAAAAGCAAAGAATTTGTTCTGGTGTAAGCCGAGGTCTTACCTGAGTGTGTTTTGTCCTGTTCCCTGCAGTCCCTGCCCAGCCAGGCAAGTTTAAAGTGGGTAAAGTGACAGATACGAGCATTGAGCTGACCTGGGAGCCGGTCTACAACAAAGAGAAAATCGTCAACTATGAGCTGCTCTACAAACCTGTCAAGTTTGGCAGCTTGGTAAGACCTCTTAGTCTTTTTTTTTTTAATAAATCCATCTGCTGAGTGGATTTCTTATCAAGACAAAGGCATAAAAGGGAGATAAAAGAAGATTTTTAAAAGATTAACCCCAAAGTCCCGCACCCTTGTGTCTAGTGATGGCACTCTCGGTCAGCTTCTCGTCTCCAGCTCTTCTCTAATGTCTTTCTTTTTGACTTTTCTCACCCCCCCTCCCTCCTCCCTCATCGCTGCACCTCTCTGCCCTCTGCTCCCCTCTCTTCTCTCTCACAGGAGAAGCTGACCTTTGGGCCCAGGAACTCTTACACTGTGGAGGGTCTCAAAGCGAACACCGAGTACTCCTTCTCCCTGGCTGCCATCTCAATCAAAGGCATCGGAGCTTTCACTAACGAACTGGTGCAGAGGACATCACAAGCCAGTACGTCTAGATTTAGCCGGATTCACACAGTGTTCCTGCACACTCCAACGCACATCCGACCAATTCAAACTCTATTGTGTTTTTTTAATTAATTTATTTAATGCATTGTGCCGAGAATGTCTCGGAAACATTTTGTCCTCCAAACGCTCTTACACAAAGCTCATAGCGGTACATTTCCCTCAGCTCCCGGCCTGGTAAAACCGAGAAACCGTCTCTGCATCTTTCCATGTGTCTCGTTTATCAACCCATACGTCCAGCCCCACCCCCTCCTCCAACCCATCCATCTATGTTTGACCGTGCCTTTCTTCCTCCGCTCAGCCTCTCTCTTTCTCGCACAGCCAAAACATCATGACAGATGGAGATGGAGCACCGATTAATGTTTCACTCTTCCTTTCCTTTGCCCTCTTTTCACTCTTTCCACTCTATCAGTGTCTAATGTCTTTGAAAGGGTGCAACTGTCTGCCACTTATTGGCTAGCAGCCAGTGGTCAGGAGCATTAAAGGATGGCGGGTAGCCTGCTATGTTGACAGGTAAGTGCTGGCCAGTCTGTATTTTACCCAAGCTGAGCTTAGATTCTCTCCCTTGTCTCCTTTTCTCTGATTTCTTTGGGGTTTTTTTTTTTTTTTTGGTGCAATCACTCTTAGCCAATAAGAGTTAAATAAGTTCCACCATTTTGCTCTGACACCAAGTTATTTCATATCTGCTCTCAAAAAAGGATAACAGAGAAAATGGTACAAGGAAAAGAATTTATAAAGTCGATGTGAAAAGCCTCGCAGTTCACGGCGCCATGTTCCTTTAAGTGGTAAGTATTTGCAGTCACCCATCAGACTGCTTTTTGTGGGGTTTTCGTCTCTCTTTACCCCCCAAACGGAAAGAGGAGTAACCAAGGTTGTGTACCAGAGGATGTTGGTGAGCGGGGGTGTGGTATTCGGAAAAAGGGTAGGTGCTAGATAAGCAGACTATTTCATGCAGCAGAATTCATTTCCCAGGGAGGTTATGTGTGCTTTGTTATCGCCAAGCTTTGGTGCACATCTAGATTGTCCCCTGAGGCCAACAGAACAGTGGCTGTATGGCTGAGTGGATAGATACTTGAACCTGTCAGCTATGACTATTACACTCCCACACACACACGCACAAGCTATACTCCCCGAGCTCACACACAAGCCTGGACCTCAGACATGCCCATCTTTGTTTGTGTGTGTGTGTCTTACTTAAATGACATGATATTGGTTGAGCTGTATCTGTGGTTCATAAATCTGTGGTATCTTTTTTGTGATTTTCAGCGTTTCTGTTTGAGCACTCATGTTTGTTACAGTAAATATCCAAGCCTCTTTCTGATTCAGTGTCTGCAATTCATCATTCTAGCTTGACTTTCAATATCCTGTCTTAGCGCCTTTTTTCCCCCTCCAGGATCTCGGATTTTGTTCGTGGTTTTTTTTCTTTTGTTTTTTTTTCCCTCCTATACCTGCCACCTAAATCTTTTCAGCACCGTATGAGATCTGGTTTAGTTTTTTTTATCTTCTGCTGCGACGTATAAGACCTTTCTCTAGTCAGCCACAGTAAAAATCTCACACCACCCTACCGTCTTGAGGACTCGAGGATTAGCCGGCTGGTTATATAAAATGTATACTTGTGTCTGTGCTCCCGTGCAGCTAACTGTGCATCCCCATTTTTTGAAGGAGAACAGACATTTATCTGTCTTTCATTCATAAATCTCGAGCCTTTTGTAGCTATAGCCAGGGGATAAGATATAATCATTGACTGCTGAATGCACATTCTCCTTGGGTATAATTAAGTTGTCCACTTAGGGTCGATACTCCTGTCTCTGGTTTATTTCATTAGGCTCTTAGGCTAACATTATGCTTTTACATTATGTGGTTGCTCCCCCTTTTTTGCCCCAATCAGGTTTGTCCCAGTGTTATCTCTTTCAGTTCAGTTTACCTTGGTTTCTCATCTTTTCCTTTTCTATCCTTATCTCCTGTCCTTTTGCTTGTATTTCCCCCTTCTCTTGGGTGTCTCCTAAAATCTTTGCCAATCGCCCTGCTTGCCCTTTGTCCAATCAGAACCCTCAGCTGCACCAGAGGGTGTGTCCTGCGAGAGTGCCAGCTCCACCTCGCTGAGAGTAAGTTGGAGGCCTCCTCCAATGGAGGGCCAGAATGGCGAGTTGGCAGGTTATGAGCTCAGTTACCAGAGAGTTTCTGGGGCAGGAGGTGGAGTTCAGGGTCTGGAGGTGAAAGACCTTCCTATCCCGGCCCAGTGGGAGCAGACAGTGGTAGAGGGGCTGGAGAAATGGAGTTGGTACAACATCACTATTGCAGCCTCCACCACAAAAGGGACTGGACCCAGCAGCACTGCTGTGCTGTGCAGGACAGATGAGGACGGTGAGCGTGAGATCAGGCCTAAACGTTATTGACTGCTAAGTTGATTATTTACTGGCTAGACCTTTGGTCACTTAATTAATTCTGCACATGTGGACAGTTCCCGGCGCAGCCCCTCGTCAGGTGGATGTCCAGCCACTGAACTCCTCGGCTCTCCGAGTCACGTGGCGCCCAGTGTTGCCACGGTTACGGCAAGGCCAGATCCGTGGCTACCAGGTGCATTTCAGCCAGGCAGAGAGCGGCGAATCACGCAACCTTCCCCGGATCAAAGACCTCTTATTGGACGAGTCTCAGGTGACAGCATAGCTAAATATATAAATGATTAAATGGTGTTCATTTGTTATGTTCATCCTCCCTTTCTCCTCCGCTCCTTTGACTCACTCCTTCTCTCATCCGTCTCGGCTGCCTGTGGGGTGTGTCTCGTCTGTGGGATAAGATGGAGGAGGATGATGCGACTCAATATGTGAGTGCAGACAAGCCGTCCTCTTCTCATTATAAATGAACAAATTATTAATGCATACAGCGCTATGCTGCTAATAGG
>VUQR01001158.1:74376-86108 GCA_015108515.1 Hemichromis elongatus
GAAATAAATAAATAAATAGTTTTTTTTTCCCTAAGATTGAAAGCAGTGAGTTTGCAGTATTTGATGGTGGTATTTTGTGTTTCCTCCCGCAGGAGCTGATTTTGGGAGATCTGAAAGCAGAGACTTTGTACTCTGTCTCTGTGGCAGCATACACCACCAAAGGGGATGGAGCACACAGCAAAGCCAAGCTGGTGCAGACCCTGGGGATCGGTAAGCATATGTCAAGTATACATTTCAGTGCCCCAGATTTAGTAGCATACTCAAGAATTGATCGTACAGTAAGCTGCACCAGGAGATGGCAATAAATAAGCCGACAAATCAATTCTAATTCTTCTGTATTTGCATGATATATGTTTATCTCTATTCATTTTCTTTTTTTCTGCTGCCTACGCTGTTGTTTGCAGTGCCTGGTCCCCCCTCCCTTTGGGTGCGTCCGGGATTGGGCCCGTCAGTTGTGGTGCGGTGGGCTCCTCCGCTGGAATGCTCTGATAGCCGGGGGGCCCCAGTGGAAATCCAGGGCTACCGCCTACAGTTTGGCCTGAAGAATAGCTCTTTAGACACCACGGTGGATTTCACAAATCGTGAGAGAAACTTCACTGCGAGAGACCTTTCCCCTGGCTCTTCCTACGTCTTTGTTCTCGCCGCAAAGAGCCGAGCAGGTTACGGAGATGTAGTCCAGCAGGAAATAACAGTCCCTATGTTTCCTCCCGTGGGATACCCCAAAATATCTGACTTTGTTAATGCCACTTGCTGCTCCCTGCAGTTGTCCTGGCTGCCCCTAACCCCAGAGGAGAGCAACGGTGTGATTACAGAGTACACTATAGCCTACAAAGAGGCTGCACATACCCAACCCTCTGCTGACCCAGGCCCCTCTGCTTTTCCAGCCCCCTTTGCTCCTCCATGGCTGATAACGCTACCAGCAAGTGAGTCGAGCTACACCATCCTGGGCCTCAATCACAGCAAAGCCTACGAGGTGCAGCTCAGAGCCCACAACAAGGCAGGGCCGGGCCCCTACAGCCCACCACTGGTGCGCCTCACCCTGTCCTTGGAAACAGGTAGGGCTGGCCTCCGGCCTCAGGAACACCTTTCTAAGCACTGGTTCAACTTCACATCTCCCTTTACTGTGGATTTCACTCCAAAAACACTAAACTTAATGAAGTCTGGGCCAGTTCTTACAGGTCTGCCTCTCACCAGTGCACCTCAGAGAGGATGAGAACTGCAAAGTGCGGGACACAACTACTCTCCCCAATCTCCTCCACTCACTCACTTATACCTTCATCACCTACCCTTCACCACCAGTGGAAGCAGGCTGAATGTTAATGGATGTTTGCTTCAAGAGCACTGCTTATCACAAACCCTCAGGTAAAAGTCAATACAGGGCTCGGATATACAGTATCTAATAGCGAAGGTAAGTGTTCGGTCTGATTTGAAGCGAAAACCGGCGTCTGGTGCTGTATCTGCAGGTAAGCTTTTTTTATCTGATAGACCTTCACTACCACCTTTTCCAAAGGCTTCACTGAAGTCTGAGTCTAACAAACACAACCTTACACTCTAACAACGTGGCATGTCACATTCCTGCAGCCAGTCTGTCTCTTACTTGTACTTATTGCTCTTGCCATCCACGTTCCTCATCACCTGCCAATCCTCCTAACCATCATATATTTTCCCCTCCTCAGAAACTGACCGGGCTGTTCTCCATTTTTACAGGTCTGAAAAAGCAGAGGACGCTGCGATTTTAATAAAACGCTTCATCATGAGTGACTCTGTGCCTTTCTGTTTCCTCAATTTCCAGTTGTGCCGAGGAATTTTTCGGTCAATCTGGCCACTGAGACCAGCGTTCTTCTTACCTGGGAGTTTCCAGAGACCAGCAACCCCTATCGCTTCACTGTATGTTAAATGACATGAGCAGTGCCTCATTGTGTTACGTAAAACTGTAATTCATTTTGCTTTAACGTCTGTGGGGTCCTTATGATTATAATACTTGGCTTTATTTAGGTCAAGTTTTTGGTAATTATATAGTTCATTTTGAACAGCAAGAGTTAATTAAAGGTCAGCACATTGCAGCACAAACAACGTCTCAGACATGCAGCAAAAATATTGCACAGGAAATAGGATAGAAACTATTTAAATAAAGCGTGAAATACTGAAAAAGAACAAAAAATAAAAAGCAAAACAGGCAATATTTTATAAAAAGCCAAGATTAATCAAATAAAAAATTTAAAATTTAAAAACACTTTCGAGCTGGTGACTCATTTTTAAATATTTTTAGCGTGCATGACCCCAACACAAATAATACACCCACAGATCTGCCCACAGGCATTTATGTGGAATTTCTCTGGACTATGAGAAGTTCAGTTAAACTGAACATTTACTGAATATAACAAAATCCATCTACCAGCACTTTAAAGTTCACTAATTATCTCATGTATTTAATCCATAAAAGAGGTTTACTGGGATTATATCTCTTGCTAATAAAAGACTGGATTTAGTAACTCCTAGTTTAAACTAGTCCTGGCTAAGAACAGTTTTAGTTTCTCATTTTTGTACTTTTGGCTTTTTATAGATTGAACAAAGGAGCTGTGCCTAATTAATTTGCATGCTTCAGATGAATCTGTTTGTGATAATACAGGACTTAACTGTGATGAATTCCTAAACATCTCAAATCTGCTTCTGCCGGTTTTTCGTTTGCATAAACAGAAATTCACATGAAATCACCAACCTTGCTTTTACATAGTAATATAGCCAAAGTACAACTAGTTAGCAGCCAGTTGAGTCAAGTCCTCTATTGCAAAAAGACAAGTTGCATTCATCTGGGCAGACAGACTTGGATTGATTGCAACATGTTGGCAGTCTGTCTGAGTTAATACATTAGATTGCAGTTATATACAACAGACTTTTTAGAGTTTCAAGAAGGTTGCCGTTGTACTTTGGGGTTGGGGTTGCATCAGAAAGGGCATCTGCAGAAGTGAATGTGCAGAGCCCCCCCGCTGTGTGTAAGGGAGCAGCTGAATGTAGTTTCAGTTCAAACTTTCAGGCAACCCATTAAAAAACTTTATGCAGGGTATTTTAAAAAAATGTTCCTTAATTTAGTTCTGTAGCATTAAATTAGTAATTAATCAGCACACAATATATAAATTAGCTTCACCAAGCCTTTCTCACCCTTCAGGTTGAATATAACGATCAGAAAATGCACGTGGACGCTCGCTTGAGAAAGGCAGTCATCCCAAACCTTCAGCCTAACAAGAGCTACGACTTTAAAATCACTGCTCCTGAGGGGAACCCGGGAGGCCTTCGCCATCGCATCTCTGCTAAGACATCCCCACTGATCACCATCCGCCGGCCTGAGATCGACCACGCTCGTGACACCGAGACCACCGTGACGATAATCTTGCCATCACTGGAGAATCGCAGTCCCATCAAGTAAGGCTTAAAGACTGAGTATTAGATGCTCTTACACGCCTTGAAAACGTTGTCATGTCCTATAGGCGTGACAGTCATCTGACTTGCCGTGTTCAAGTCTGGTGGTTACAGTCTGTAACAGTATGGGGCACTGATGCTAACAGTACATGACTGACAAGATGCTGAGGAGCAACATGCTCTAAAGTGAAAATAGTTACAGACAGTTTGCTATTGTGCGACTGCAGCTGTTGTTATGTTGTTTGTCCTCTTGCGCTCCCACAGGAATATTTATGTTGTTGTGGTTCCGATGCGAAAGCCCCGCGGCGGTATCAGAAGCCTCAAGAGTCCAGACGAAATGGACCTAGAGGAGGTGAGAACCACAACAATAACAGCACCCACTGATGTCTGAGCCTGCGAGGAGGAAAAGACCTATAAACACACACAATCCTGTCTCTGAGAACTCCTGGCAACGCTTACCCTTTTTAATTCAATATCAGTGTTTAAACATTAGTCACAGTTATTGGAGCGGCTTACTTTGCTTCTCTGTATCTTTTCTCTCTCTCTCTTTCTCTCCTTTAGCTGTTAAAAGACATCAGTCAAAGGCAGAGGGATTCTCGACAGCAGAAGCAGGTGGACTTGCGCCGGGCTTACATCACAGCCCGTTTCACACCTGCCAACCTGCCGGCTTTCTTCACCCTGGGGGACCAGCTGGACTATGGAGGCTTTGAGAACCGAGCTCTAGAGCCAGGGCAGGAGTACGTCTTCTTCATTCTGGCTGAGCTGAACTCCACATCCGGGGTATGAAAGACACTCCTTTACATGTCTTTCCCTCTGTTTTTTTTTTTAACTGTTCCCACATTTCAGGCTGTCCATGTTTCCCTCCTGCAGGCTGTCACTATACATTGTAATCAATACGGCCGAGCTGCTAAAACAATAAAATGCCCGTCAGTCAAAGTGTTTTAAGCAAAATGCAATAACCTTCACATACTTCCATCACCACTGCTAATAAAGAGTGAGTGTACCCACTGTGGCAGGGGAAGAAATATTGCCTCGCTCACCCCTGCTATGTATGTGCATTCGAACTGGAATAGACATAAATATACAACTTAAAATTAGACTAGGTTCTTTATATTAGATTTTTTTTTCATTATTAGGATCCCTTCTAGCTCGGGGGATGATCTTCTTAAGTTCTGCAGAACTAATAAAAAGCAACAGTTCCAACAACAGTGAGGTTAGGTGCATTTTTTGAGCTACAGTCTGCTGAGGAAAAATAAAGGCACATTATATGACTGATCGCAATTATTCAGACATGTTTTCAGTCTAATGCAATCCAGTGCAACAGTTAAGCAATAATGCAAATACTGACCCTGTTTTACTTTTGCTAAAAAAAAAACTAAAAAAAAAAAACCTGAGAGAGAGAACAAACGATTCGACGGTACATTCACTTCTTGCTCATAGTTTTTAGAATGACGTGACAAAAAGAGCAAGAGGATGAAGGCCGATAAATGAATATTTGCCAAAAAAATGTCAAAAGAATGTTAAACAAATTTAAAAAATAACCAGTCTTATCATCGGTGATGTCAGTGCGGGATGTCAGCAGGATGGGCGAGAAGCAGTATTTTGAATGGCACAAATCAAACAGAGATGCATTGGAGGGAAGAGCTAACTCAGCCTGAGAAAATGTGGGGATTTGTTGTTGGGGAAACACCGAGCTCAGGTTTTCAGGTTCTCTCCAGTTTTCCTGGTGATCCTAATCCACACCTGCTGCAGTAATCCACAGAGATAGAGGGCACAGATAAAGGAGACACGCGAGTAGGCAGTGCATCGAATTGGAATTTAGTCTCAGGTGTTCACGGCAGACAAAAGTAAAATACTAAAAAAGTAAAATGCCCTTTTGGTGACTGCCTGTCCACAATTTTGTGATCATCTTCTTCTGTGGTGTTTTTTTTTTTTTTTTGGTTGGTTTTTTTTTCTTTTTTTTTTTTTTTTTTTTTTTTTGGTTTTCTTTCCTTTTTTTTTTTACAGAGGATGTATGTGGCCAGCCCGTACACAGTCCCTGTGATTGCCCCGGACTCAGACCCGCAGCCATTTGATGCAGGCGACGGTCTGATCTGGGTGGTTGGACCAGTACTGGCTGTAGTCTTCATCATCTGCATCGTTATCGCCATCCTCCTGTACAAAAAGTGAGTGGGATGGACTTCATAAAAATAAAATGTCAAATTTTCCAACCGTGACGCTAACTCACACTCTTGGTCATACTGGGTAATTGCCACAGCAGCTTTGATTATGACTCTTTAACGATAACACCGGCTTTAGTCTAAACTTTTCACAATGCCATCAAACTCCATGAAAAGCGCAGATGTCTTTTAATGCGTTTCAGCCTCACTGTTTGTGAACATTTATTCTAACTGTATATGCCAATCTTTGAAGATATAGCACATTATATGTTTAAGGACTGTGTTTTTTTTTGACAAATATGTATCAGTGACTATTTACAGCAACAAGATAAACAAAATACATTTGTGATGCTAGCGAGTATTTACAGCAGCAGTGTTGTGCGTCAAAACCCAAGTCAAAATGAACGACGGTGCCATTACTTATGATTCATGTTCCAGCTGTGACCGTGTGGCTCACTGATGGGTTTTATACAGTGCAGCAGGTACTGCGCTTTTATTCTTTTTGCACCTCCTGCTGATGTTCTCCCACGACAGCTCAACATTCACCAAATTCTCTATGAATTTGGAAATTTTGTTCATTCCTCAGACAGCCATCAAGCAGTCTGACCCTGCTGTAAGCCTGTGATATCTGCTGCAAGCCTTCAACCATTTGAATGCTAATGCAAAATATTGATTTTCCTCTTTAACAATCTGTCCATTTCCTTCCCTTTCTTCCTCTAATTATTCCTGCCCTTGCTCCCGTTTCACTGGAAGCAGCAAACCTGACAGGTAAGATTAAACCAATGTCAAGCTCTTTGTACATTTTAACCCACAGTAATTACAAGATACCAGATGCTGTACAAAGAACTTGTACAAGGACTTAAACACTGTATCTGTTAATGCTGTGTTTACTCGAATCAAGCGGCCATGCTAATGACGTGTCAGTACTCTGACAGTCTGCTTTCCTGTCCCCGGTTTGTTTGCATGTGCTAATTGCTCTTTTGACTCACTGGTGTTTCAGCAGTAAGCGCAAAGACTCCGAACCTGGAACCAAGAGCCTTTTGGGCAACGCCGAGATGATGGCCCATCACCCAACCGATCCTGTGGAGATGAGACGTATGAACTTTCAGACTCCTGGTAAGCAGCGCGTGCCTCCACGTGCACCTGAAGAAACACTTTTCGTTCTCAACAAGAAAATCTACTTTTGATTGCTCATCGCTTGAAAATGAAATATTCATGCCGGCAGTTTTATCCCTGGTAGAACCCCGCAGACGAGACTGAAAAAGTTTTTCCTCCTCATCACAGCCAACACATACCTGGCAGCTTCTAGTCGATTCTGAGATCAAAATGGCTTCTGCCCAGGTAGTACAGTCACTGGTTAGTCACGGCTGAGTCATCACGGTGTGACAAAATCTGATTATCTCCGCTCGCCCACAATCCACATGCCAAGCTGCAGAAAGTAGCATCAGAACAAACAGAAATGACAGAAATCTACCTTATCAAGCTTGAATGTTTAGAGCTCAAAACGGGTTCTCAGAAGTTATGCTGTGGGTTAACAGTGATCATTTGTAAAGCAATTGGCTCTCTTCTCGCCAGCATAACCAACCAAAGCCTCACTTTGAAGTAAATACACAGATTTTGCTGCTTCCAACCCCCTACCGAGCGAGATCTAACAACACAGCTGCTTCGGTCGAGGCAGCAGGCCAATGAGGCTTCGCTTTCACTTCTTCCCGTTCAGTTAGCACCATCCAAATAACACATGACCTGAAGGAATTTAATCACCGTGCTCGGTGTATTTTTTGTGGTTGCAATTTATAGAAGCGTTTCAGGGTCCTTGTTGAAAAAGGTGGCAAGACGTGTCACCACAGAGAAAGGTCACCTGCCAGGATATAAAAGGGCAAATGAGAAAGATTTTTATTTAATCAATAGATAAAGGTCTAAAGTCTCCCCCCCCCCAGCTCACTCACACACACACATGCACTCACATATACAGGAGAAAGCACTTCAGAGCTTCCCTTTCATCATCAGAATGTTTCATGCTCGTGTGACAGCAACCTTGACACTCCCTCCTCGCCCACTTCTTCTCCCCTGAGATTTGTGCTTTTGAGATGCCCGGCACCGCTAAAATTTGTTTCCAACAAAACCAGCTGATCCTATTTGGGGTCATTCCGATGTCGACTTGAGCGTTTTGTTGTGCTTACCTGCGGGTGCTGCGGTGTCTGCCTTTAGAGAAAAATCAGCACTGATGTGAGCGCGCATTTGACGGCTGTAGCGGCACAGCGCCTCAAATCCTTTTCATAGTGCATCGGCGTGCATTATAAATCACCCAAACACGGAGAAAGCGTTCTGGAATCTGGCATCATGAAATCTGTTTATTGCACACAGAGTTTGTGTTAGTTTGATTTATTGTTGTAAGTGTTTGCCTTTTGAATGGGGGATAAATTACTATAGCTTCTCTAAAGAAACGACTGTACAAGGCAGAGGTTGCTTCCTTTGTGTGCGTCCGTGTGTGTTTTTGTGTGTGTGCGTGTGTGCGTGCACCGCCCTCCTAATTAGTGTTCTGTCTGTGTTTGTTTTCTCTGAGTCGCTGCTCCTCTGATCACAGAGAAAGCAATTTATCAAAGAAAAACAATTTACAAACAAACAAACCTCGCCTCACTTTGTCCGCGCACATGGATCAAAATTGATTTTCTGCCTCAGCGTGTTCCTTAATGATATGTGATGTTGTCTGATTGTATAATTATCGTCACATCTTTGCATATGAGTGATGTCGAGCGGCAGCAATTTAGGTCGCTGAGCTGAAGTCTGCATCACCTCTGACCCTCATTGTAACGCAGGAATGATGAGCCATCCCCCCATCCCCATCACCGAGCTGGCTGAGCACATAGAGCTACTGAAAGCCAACGACAACCTGAGACTCTCCCAGGAGTATGAGGTGAGAAATACTGTATATAATCATTCCATATAATAAATAGATACCATCCCATTATTTGGCGATGTAAAGCCTGTTAAGCCTTCATAAAGCAAGTGTTACTTAACATTTGTTTACCTGCGTGCAGGCTGCTTGTTCATGATTTATTCAGCAGCGCAATTTATTGCTGTAACTCGTCTACATTACAGAGTGCTCTCTTTCCATTATCCTCAAATGCACCACTAAATATGCCAGCACACACTATTAATGCACGTATTTTGTTGCTCTCTTGTAGTCAATCGACCCGAGTCAGCAGTTCACCTGGGAACACTCCAATCTGGAAGTTAACAAGCCCAAAAACCGCTACGCTAACGTCATAGCGTACGACCACACCAGAGTCATCCTGTCTCCCATAGATGGTGAGGATTCGCTGGAAATGAATGTCAATTAGAGAAGATTGTGAGAGTCCCTAATGGAGGGGGCGGGGCATGTTTGAGCTGACGGCTGGGTGCACACAAAGAGTTGGTATGGGGAGAGTGGTGTGAGAGCTACATGATAGATGAAATCTGAATTTGCAAACAGTGCTGGAGACCAACTGTGTGCAGTGGCATGAGACTGACAAACAACACGAGTGCATCCAAGTGCGGCCCGCTCTCCTCCAGAACAAGAAGGAGGGGAATGGTTTTGATCTGGAGCTCACGAATTTACACCGACAGATTCTTGTTTGTTTGCTGTCGTCCACTAGTCATCCAGCAGCCTGTCTGCTGGAAGCCACTGCTGTCAGAAACAAACAGTTCGTTAGGCTGTTGGATGTCATACATGGAGGTTAATTTATTGTGCCACTTGTGCAGATTGCAGTTTAGCAAGAGACTCAGAAGTGTCTTGCTTGCAGGTATCCTGGGCAGCGATTACATCAACGCCAACTATATTGATGGCTACAGGAAGCAGAATGCCTACATTGCGACGCAGGGACCGCTGCCGGAGACGTTCGGGGACTTTTGGAGGATGGTGTGGGAGCAACGGGCTGCTTCTGTCGTCATGATGACACGCCTGGAGGAGAAGTCACGGGTAAGAAAGCAAGACCTCACCCACTGACCCACATCTGCAATTTCAGTTATCCAGAGTCATGTTGCACACATGAAACTGAAGAAGAATATTGCTTTTCATCTGAGAACTGAAGTAGCAATGAGGCTAATGCTTTTCTTCGATCCTCACAGATCAAGTGTGATCAGTACTGGCCGAGTCGTGGCACAGAGACATACGGGATGATCCAGGCCACGCTGCTGGACACAATGGAGCTGGCAACTTTCTGTGTTCGCACCTTCTCCCTGCATAAGGTAAATTATTTCACGCCCCCTGTTCCACCTGTATGCCCCTCGTTTCACCTCCCTTAAGCTTACGGACATATCCACAGAGAACAGCTTTGATCTCTTGAACTTACAATTTCGAAGCAGGAGCAACTGAAGTAATCATGAGCGAGCAGCGCATGTGGACACAGAGGATAATAGATTAGTCTGGGCTTCGTGGAGTGTTCAAACCAGGCCAGCCTCCCTGTGTCAGGGACTGAGATTTGATCTCTGTTGGAGGCAGAGCAATTTCTTGTGGCACAGGGCTAATCTAGGACCGTCAGACTGGCGCGTCTCTCTCTGGCCTACTTACAAACAGAAACTAGGCCAGCTGTAGTTTCCAAGTGATACTCCATCTCTCGAAATTTTTGTTTATGTGTTGTGAAATGTCACTTTAGAATAACAAATGACTAAGAGAATAATAACAGTAGGCCGGAGTTTGCGCACATTTGTGCACAAATGAGTACTTTTATGTACAAATAGCTTCTTTCAGCTGCTCACCTATCTTACAGCAGATGTCTTTACCCAACCAGCCCCCTTATGTTGGGCTGGGGACCAACAGAGGGAGCACTAGAGGTGTATCTTATATCGCAGAGCTCGTGTTCTTCCCACATCATCATAATAATGTTGGTCCAGCATGAACATTGCAACTGACAAATAACATTGTTGCAATGTCATAGCTTTGCAGTGTGGAGTCGAAAAAACCCACCTCTGTTTATTTAAAACTCTCTTGTGGATCAAATAGTTGGTTTTTCAATAAGTTTCTATACAACATGATAAATGTATGATTAAGTTTGGGGTTGTGCTTTCCTCTGTCTCCTGTGACCTGGGGATATTTTGTGATGTTTTTTAGCACTCCATTCATATAAGTCCTCATGTAAGAGTTAGTTAACATGCTAACTTTCACATATCAAAATACCTTTTTGTTTCTTGCTTTCAGCTCAGTGATTCTGAGTAAATTCTTTTCTTTTAAATTCCGTATCCTCTGAGATTTCTCCCATATAAATCATTCCACTTTCCTGCATTGCTCTACAAATCCTCCTCCAGGCTTTAACTCTACTATTGACACACTTATTTTATTCCCAAAGGAAATTATTGAACCATTTCATTCCTAAACCTGAGTTGGTTTAGTAACACAAACATGCAATAATAGATAATTAATCTTTTCAAAGATGGCTAAATTTATCTACTTCCATCTCTTTTGTAATCATCTTAATCATCCTTTTTTATATGAGTGGGTACCAGTACTAATGAAGCTTACAGATGTTTTGATGGTGGTGGTGGTGGTTTTGGCTCAGTGACACTAACCTCAGTTTTTCTCACGTGTTTCTCACGTCAGAGCGGAAGCAGCGAAAGGCGAGAGGTACGTCAGTTCCAGTTCACAGCCTGGCCCGATCATGGCGTGCCAGAGTATCCCACCCCCTTCCTCAACTTCCTACGCAGAGTCAAAGCCTGCAACCCCCCTGATGCTGGACCTATCATTGCTCACTGCAGGTATGCTCACACCCACATTTAATTTGTCTTGGAGATAAATAGGATCAATGCTACTTCTATCATGACTGTGAAGCTTTAGTGAGGGAGCCGTTAACTTAGAACAATGACAGGGAAAGTGGCTGATTTGCTATGCTAAATTTGTCTGAAGGTAACAATATCTGACCCTTGTGGAGCTTGCTAAATTTCACAGATGTTTGATCTGGACAAAAGTAGTTGGTTATGCTGGGAACTGTTTCTTGGCTGAGTATTCCTTAATTCTCCAGTGGACACCAGAAATAGCATGAGGAGACTCCATGCTGTCATTGCATAAGATGCTGCATGGCATGTAGCCACTGGAAAAATACAAACTGTCCTCTTTATTCTTAGTAGATTTGATCAGTTAAGCTTATTTTTCATTCTCAGTCTTTGGGCCAAGCTTCGCCTTTT
>VUQR01001160.1:5049-44946 GCA_015108515.1 Hemichromis elongatus
TGATCTTTTTTAGTAAGTAAATCTCTTCCAGTATATATATTTTTCTTTATGTTCCTTTAGGTACAGCACCCCATTATGGGTTTTAGTTTTCCAAAAGCACCTAATTTATGTTACAATCAGACTGAATGGTACTTCAGTCATTAATGGTCTGAGTTCAAGATTAGAGGATCCAAATGGTGAACCCTAAGTGAGTCAACAAGATCAATACCCTTGAGACTGTAGCTCAAGCCCAACAATATTTAGCTTTTTTAAATTCGTGACCAGTGTGCTACAGGCCTGAGCTCACTGCTTCCCCCTTTGAGAAAAAGGTCACAGGGGTCAGACGTGGCCATGCATCTTAGGAGACATCATCAGTTGCCACAGATGGCTCGGCTGCAGCAACTGGCTGACCAGATCTGCACCCAGAACCTCTTGAGGATGATGCACAGGCACAGGTAGTGCTGATATATATATATATATTTATATATACCCCAAAATACAGATGGGACTTGCCAGCCCTGAGACACAACGAGCCACGTGTGAGCAGGCCACACCGCTATTCAGCTATCGGAGCAAGAAGTCAGCACCTGAGGAATGCCCAGGAGGGAAAGTGGAAGGGTGCAAAACAAGGAGAGAGGAAAGGTGGGAGGTCATTTGAACTCATTTGGATTGTCTGTAGAATCCAAATGAGTCGTGTGCTTGTAACAGATCACCTTACAGGGAACCTCACTGGGCTGAAAGGATGTCCGGCGATGCCAAGGGTGCCACCCCACTCCCATGTAGCTGAAATTGTGGCTCTGAGCATTGTGGGTCTGTCTGGGCAAGCCGCTCATTACAGGTCACTTTAGACAAGAAACACACACAGCCATGGTGAACGGTGCAGGTGCTCTGGCTCACTGGCACTCTGCACCCGCTGGTTTGGGTATGTCACATATTTCACACTTCCTTATTATCATCACATACTACATGTCAGCGCCAGGTGAGCTCTTACTATTGATCTCAACTAGAAAGTGGTACCGGTAATCTACTGCTGTGTCTCTGCCAAACTTAATTTGCTGGGCTACATGTGAGGTCATCATATGGACAATCAATATATTTATATTTATATATAGATATATATTTATATTTTTTTTTAAATCAAAGGGGAAATCTCATACAGGAGCTGACTACTGCAGTCTGCACTCAATTAGCTATAACATCCACCTAAACTTTAGAACATTATTCTCTTATATAGACAGTAATTTCTCAGTCAAATATACTTTTTTTTTTAATTATTTAACTCCGGATTTTTAAGTTCATTTCATCATGCACAGAATAGTCGTTCCTCTCTCTTCGTTTCTCTGTTTAAATCCAGGCTTTGCATCATGTTGTCAGCTCCCTCACAAATAGCCACCACTCCTCTCTCCATCAATCGTCGTCCACATCGTCTCCCTCCGACTCCTCTCCGGCTCTCCTCTCGTACATCTTATCCCGGTGCCTCTCCTGGATCTCTTTCATTTCTTCGGCGTAGCGGCTGAACGCTCCCCCGAACTTGCTCCACGCCTTGAAGGGGATTGTTATAGAGTTTCTGTAACTGGGCTTTACTTCGCTCACCCGCAAGAAAACTCCATACTTGTTGGATCCAACGTCAAAGAAGAACCGCTTGGAGTCCACCATGATTGAGGTGCCCTCCGGAAGCTCGCTGTAGCCTCCGGCCCCTCCGCCACCGGCAAGCTCTTCCTCATCTCCCCCGTAGTCGTCTATCAACTTGGCCAAGGCGTCGCGGAACTCTATTAAGCCTTGGGCCGGGAGTGCGATGGTTTGACCGGCCTGCAGGCCAGCACCGGGGATGCCACCCACTCCGACTCCGAAACCGGGACCTCTGTTGACGGTTTGTCGGATCCGGAGAAACCGACCCCGTTGGTTCTCCTTTAGGTCGAGGTAGTATTTTCGGTTCTCACGCACCAGGAACTCGCTCTTCAAGGCCCGTCTAGGCCCGGTGTCATCCCCACCGGAGGACTGAGCAATCTGCTCCGGGGTACTAGGCCCAAGTTGGGCGTAGTGCTCTATGAAATCCCCCAGGTAGTCACGGAACTCAGCCGCAACTGACATAGAGAGGGTCAGCCGACTTTTGGAGCCCCCAGCTCCGACCTCGGCGATTTTGATGAACCGGCCTTTGGCGTTCTGCTTTACATCAAGGTAGAAACGTTTATTCTGAATGTCCAGCCGCTTCGACGCCAGTTCCTGGGTCTCCGGTTCCCGCTGGTAATGCTGAAACCCGCCGCCTCCACCCCCTCCGCCACCGCTGCTGCCACCGCGCTCACTACCACTATCCCCATCCGCCATCTTCGCCACCAGCAGCCCGTTTTCTCTGCGTATCTTTGACCCCCACCCCCTCGTTACCGAGCTCACGGAGGCAACCGGACGCTGACTGCTGAACTCCGGTTGGCTGTTGTGCCTGTCAATTAAAACATCAGACGAAGGGCCCAAGTTTTCATTCGCTATTTCTCCTGCCTGTCAAGAAAACGTGACGGCTTTCCAGATGACATTCGAGGAGATACTGTATTTACAATCCATAAGTGCTTATCGGTTATTTGTAGTGTATGTTAACCGGAGTGCATGTCATTTAGCGACCCTTTTACAGCCACAACTAATTCATATATGACGCCAGTGCAATAATATACATGTTTGAAGACTTTATTCGTGTCCTTTAACTGAATCTCAAGAATTAATCGCAGTTATAGTCTGCTGGTTATGTATTTTGTACGTTTTTAGGATGGACGTCCCTAGAAGGACACTCCACACACAAACACACAGTCCCGCCTACTTCGTGGTTTCGTGCGCAAAGACAGGCACGGTGAGCTTAGGGTGGGGGATGGGTGGAATTTCTGCAAAGGGCTAGGCTATTGGCTTAGACTGAGATTCGAAGTAACAACGCGCTCTCCTATTGGCTCTTTCGACTCCCACGAGGGGTTGCATGCAAACGATTTGCGAAAGGGTTTATTGTTTCTTTGCTTTCGGGAGCCGAAACTGTTTGGAATCTACTCAGCGCTACAATCAAACAACGCGTCGGGAAAAATGGTATGTGACCTCGGGCTAATGCTCATCGTGTCATATGAGATATTGCCGTGTTTTGCTTGAATAACTGTGCAGTTGTGGAAAGTGCCGCTTTGAATTTGAACTGGGGAAATCCGCGCAGAATGTGTGTGGTTAACAAGCTTGCTAAGAAGCTAACTGACAGCTAAAACGTTAGCATTATCGTTACCGTAAGAAGTTCAATTTGTGTGGATTTTCGGTTAAAAGTAAAACGCTGTTAGGCTTTGGGTATTTTTTTCAAGTTGTTTTGGAGATATTTACATGTTTTTGGAGGTGTGTTTCTCATTTAGTAGAATAAACTGCTCTTTGAGTCGGTGCAGCCTCTGGACGGTGCTTTAGCAGTAACTGCAAGCTAACTTTAGCTAGTTTGTTGGCTTAACGGCTGGTTAGCTGTTAGCAGCCCAGTAATACATTTAAAATAAGTCTGCAGGTGATGCAAAACTAGGAAGGACGGCTTTGTGTATTATTTGAGTCCGGGTGACTTTGTGAGTCGTAACTTTCTTTGTCAAAATTTCTGAATGAAAACTTGACCGCTGACGGTCTTAAGGCGGTCTGTTTTGTTTGTCGCGGGGTCACTGCCAGCAACCCGCTGACAGGTTCTCGTATTTTTTTACGGAACTGAGCCATTATTAGCTCTATTAAATAAGTTTTTTTAATCATTAGTGTGTATACTTTCTGTTTCCGGGGCCGCTCAATGTTGCTACTTTTCATTTCTGTTTTATTTTTGGTTGGCGGGAAAGCGACAACTGTTGAACCGGGCGTTTGTAACGTAAACTACAGGAACAATAACACGAAAAACTTAGCGGTGACTCTCTAATTTTATCAGCTTAGACTTTGCTATGTCACTTTAAACGGGTTTTTTTCCATTTAATAAAACTCAACCTTTTTCGTTCTACATTTACGTACAGCTTCTGATTTCATCTTATTTTCCGTTTAATTACTCAATGCAGGCTGGTGGCAAAGCAGGAAAGGACAGTGGCAAAGCCAAGGCAAAAGCAGTGTCGCGCTCCCAGAGAGCTGGTCTGCAGGTGAGTGTCATTCATTTGTCGTGGTACAGGCATTACAAGCCACAAGGAGTTTGCTTTTTTAAATTTGGACCTCTATCTTGCATCTGTTTCCTGCCAGTTCCCAGTGGGTCGTATCCACAGGCACTTGAAGACTCGCACAACCAGCCATGGTCGTGTAGGAGCAACGGCAGCTGTTTACAGTGCTGCCATCCTTGAGTACCTCACCGCTGAAGTAAGACTTCCCATTGCCTTTGTTTTGATTAACAGTGTAGCCTAATGTCAACTTTGGTTATTTTCTCTGTAGTTTTTTGTGCTGTTGATATGAATGTGTTTCTTTTTTTTTCTCCTCCAGGTACTAGAGTTGGCGGGTAACGCCTCCAAAGACTTGAAAGTGAAGCGTATCACTCCTCGCCACTTGCAGCTGGCCATTCGTGGTGACGAGGAGTTGGACTCGCTTATCAAGGCGACCATTGCTGGAGGAGGTGAGATGGCAGTTTTCTAGACTGATTAATCCATATCTTTTATAACCATTTGTATGCAGATTGTATTCTATTTGCAGATTATACGTGTAGATCTCATGCACATTTCCTTTTGCTTTCAGGTGTCATTCCCCACATTCACAAATCCCTCATTGGGAAGAAGGGCCAGCAGAAGACTGCATAGATGCCATGTTGACCAGAAATTTGGGGGCTTGGGCTTTGAACGGACCAGGAGTTCACCTTTGTTCTTTTTTATTATTAATATTATAGCAAACGAAGAGTGATTGTTAGCCTTTGTGTTTGTTATTTTTCCAATAACTAGATAAAAAGTACAGAAAACCCCTAAAGACAGTAAACCCTTTGTATGTTAATGTAGAGCGTTTGACTGGGAAGTTAATGATTATTTGAAATGGTGGCAGTGAATTTGTTTGATTGGCCTGGCTCTGTGTAATGTTTTATACTGAAAAAACAAATTGTTAAACTGTTTTTTATATAAAAGATCTTGTTTTGTGGTTATTTTCTCTGAAGTTACGATATTTACTATGACACATTTTTAAGGAGAATTTCTTTTTTGAAAGTAAATTGGATAACAGCTAAATGGTAAGATGGTGCTTTTTTCCTTTTGACTTACTGTAAAAAAATTTGAACTGCACAAGAATAGTGATGTATTAAAAGTTACTTTTTTTTATTTTACATCAAAATGAGATATTGAAAGCAACGTGTTGTAACCGCCTGCTACAGTGTTTTGTCTTAATGTTTACAGCAGTTGAAACAATGTGTTAAACTTGAAACTACGTATTAACAGTGTAATCCTCAACTAATTGGGAAACACTGATTGTAAATTTTTTTTGCCTCACTGTGGAATACAAATCCTGCCATTTGTCAGCTACATATCACCACTGGGTACACTCAGTACTCTTATTCTTTGGGAAAATAATTTGAGGGTAAATAATCAGTCCTGGGGAAAAAATTGCCTACACTACCAAAATATATAGGCATACTAAAAATATATTTATATTCCCCCTCTAAAAGTCCATTTCATTTTTGAAGTTCAGATTTTGGAGCCTTTTTTTTTCTTCTTTAAGCTGTGTTCAGGGAAATGACTTTGCCTATTTTATCTTTGAATAAACACCATTGGCATGTTATCTCTGACTTGCTTTGAAACAAACTCATTTATAGAGACTGGGGCGTTATGTGTGACACTGCAGTTCATGAGCATAACTCCAAATATGCTTTCGCGTTCACTTATAGTAGTATTTTGGAAACTCCCAGAGTGGTTAAAAACAATACTGTGCTCTAATGACTCAAAACAGTAGCACCAGCTAAAAGCGTTGAGCATAAAAATAAATTCTTTCTGAGATCTTACTCAAGTTAGAAATTTCAAGTGGTCTGAACAAAGATTCAGGCATATATGTCAGGAGGTTGAGCCACTACTATTGTACCAGTGTATTACTCTGTACACTGACTAAATAGGCCTGTTCTTTTATTTAACTGACATAATAACACATCTCTACATTGAGATTTCCCCTAACTGAAAACATAGGAACGTTTTTTTAAAACTACAATTCCTGTATTCCAGTTTATATACACCTTCATACATTCAGTTCTTTTAACATACTTGTAAAATTTACTGAGTTTTAATTGCACGATTGTTATTTTTCACTGATCAGATGAGATATTTAAGTTCCATTTAAAAAACCCAAACGTTTAATAGTGATGCAATCACTGCTCACTTTGATAGGAACCCCGGTTCCACTGTTTGTTATCTCAAATATCTTAACACAGATCAGCAACCTAAGGTATGTAAGTATACGGACATGGTGAAGATAATCTGCTGAACTGAGCATCAGAATGGAGAAGAAAGCTAATTCAGCTTTGAACATTGTTGTTGGTTACAGATTGGCTCGTTTGAGTATTTAAGAAATTGATGATCTACTGGGATTTTCCTGCAAATCCATCTCTAGAGTTTACCGAAAATTGTTCATAAAAGAGAAAATTGGCAGTTGTCTTTGTGCCGCTGGCAAAGTGGACAATAGATGAATGGAAAAATGCTGCCTGGTCTGATGAGCAAAATGATGCTTCTTCTAAGCATAATTTAAACGCTACACCACTAGTATTGTTGCTGACCATGACCTTTATGATCACAGTGTGCCCATCTTCAAATGGCTCCTTCAAACAGGACAATGAACCATCTCACAAAGCTCAGATCATCTCGTACTGGTTTCTTCATCATGACAATTTAATGTACTCAAATGGCCTCAACAGTCACCACACCTCAGTTCAATAGAGCGCTTTAAATACGTGGACAACTGCCTGACACTATCATGTCAACATGGACCAGTTCTGTGGGAAATCTCTCAGAGAAGTCTATCAGCAATTTGTTAAATCTTTGCCATAAAAAAATTAAGGTAGATTTGAAAACAAAAAATGTTCCAACCCAGTACTAGTAAAGTGTACCTAATGAAATGTCTGGTTAGTTTAAATGAAACATCCTAATAAATATGCCCACACAATACTGCTTCAGCAATCTAAATATCATATCATTTAACTGTAATGGTCTCAGTTTGGCTCATGATGTGATCAGCTGTGCTGTGGACAGCTGTCTACAAAGTTAGTAGTTCCTTGCAAACATGTAAATACAAGTTCTATATAAGTTATCTTTGGTGATATCTTCCTCTTATTTATTTCAAGTTACACTAAAATGGAATTTCTAAATACAAATAAAATGTAGTTATGTGTTAATTACAGAAGAAGTGACAGTTGGAAAAGGGATCCTGTTGTGGAGTTAAACCTCATACAGTGATTGGCAGTTTTCAGCTCAGCCGGGGGGAGCACACACCTCTCATGAGAGAAAAACATTTCCTAGAGAATATAAAAATAAAAAATCTATTTTTTTTGTGACACTGGGAAAACTGTGGCATTTTTTTTGTCTTTTTCTTATAAAATAATCACAGTTCCTCTAATCAGCCTCGCTCCTGCTTCATGTCATACCCCATTCATCCACTAGATGTCCTCGGACTTCTGTTCCAAGTCCTCTGTCCACCACAAACCATCTTACCTTTCCCTAATTTCCCCAATCACTATCTAAATATTTGCCTTTTTTCTTTCTCCCATACAAGAGTATTAGTTTAGTTCTCAGTCACTGCTCTGATTCCTGATCATGCCTGCATTCTGTGACTACCTGAGAGCAAACTTCTGTCTAAGAATACAGAATAGAATAGAACTAAATAGCCTTTTATTGTCATTGTATATGTACAACAAACAACTGTGCTAGAATAAAATATAAATAGTAGACAGCAGGAATAAATAACAAACAGGATAAATATATTCATCTAAGAGGGACATATACAAAATAGGAGAAATATATACAGAAACAAGAAAAAGGCACACAATAGAGAACAAGATCCTCAGTGCTTGGAAGTAGGGCAAAGAAAAAAGACTTGGTCTGAGGTGTTACTCAGACCATGACTTAGATGGGCGAGGTGGGTGGGCAGGGGTGGGGTGTGGGGGAGTAGGGTTTGTTAACAGTGTGAATGGCCCAGTGGAAGAAAATGTTTGTGAGTCTGGAGGTTTGGGAACTGATTGGCCTAGGCTTGAGCTTTGTATTTTTCACATGTTCCAGACTGCATGTGGGGTTCATGTCAATACCTGGGAATGCCTCCCTGCACAAAAACCATGGCAAATACACTACCAGTTTATTGAAATCATTCAACACTCTGGAGAAGATGCTTTTTGCTTTCTTGGTGAGAGCTGAACTGGCAAACTGGAAATCCTCAGCCATTCTAAATGATGACTGTGACCAAGATAATCCCATCGTTTTTCACAGGACTGCTTAAGGATAGCTGTTTACATATAATTAGATTAACTTAACATGTCTAAGGTCTCAGTGGGAAACCTTGAATTATCACTGTCTTGATGTCATCTTGGTGTGCCGACATGAAGATCAAGGGGTGGATCTTATTGAGAGCCCGAGGACACTGCAAGATCATATGATTTTATGCTACTCTATTCTTCTTTTTGACACTAATAGGCACCATAATGTACCAAATAAACAATATGCATTACATTTAATAGTTATGTCCATTTTTAATGTCTATTCTATCCTTATGTTTCCAACTAAACAGAGAAAGCTAAGTATTTATCCAGTCATTAAAAACAGTGCTTTTTTTTTCTTATAATCCCTTATGACAAGCTAGTTTTTATGTTTTGTATCACCACGACACCTCAGTGTCGTGCTCATCTCATTATTTCTTTTGCAGTTCCCACAGGCTGAAGCGTCAGATAATATCTTTTGAACTGCAAATTACATGGAAGAGATGAGTGATGAGACGGCAGAAGATCAATCACCTCTCTGGGTGACGGGAACAGAAAGCCAGTTTATTAAAAAAAAAAAAATCACAGATACTTCTGAACTTTTGTTTACTCATGTCTGACTCAGAGGTGTAATGACTCTGAAATGATGAAACACGTTGCTTCGGATGTGTGGTGGCTCACAGTCTAATAGTGAGGATCTTATTACATTGCTAACAGGGCTGACCTTTGCAGACAGTTCTCTAATACACCGGGACACTTTTTTTTTTTTTTTTTTTTTATCTTTACACGATAAACCTAAAGCCTCAACTGAGTCACGGTGTTTTATTATTTTTTGCCCATTATCAGGTCCAAATGAAAGTGAAACAAAACATCTTTCAAATCAGATTCAGGCTGTTGATGCTTCTCGAAATACATGCGTTACCCTTTTTTTCACCAAAAGACTGAAGGCAGATGCTCTGAAAAGGTTACAGATTTTAATGAGGAAATTGCAAACAGAACAATGATGCAAAAACAAACTCAAAAATAATTCTCTCAGGGGTCTGGCTCAATCTCTTCCACAGGATAAATCTGCAAGGATCCAGACTGAGATTATTCATTCAGAAGCAAAAGAATGAAATCACTCGAGAAGTGAGATTCCCAAAGTAGTTCAGCCAGACCTTCAAATCAGACTCTGCTCCTCTCCCAGGTTAATTATGCTGGAGCTAAACACAAAAGTCCAAATCTCCATAAAACTTGACTCTCAGGTTCAATGCTAAATCTCTCCCCAGGCTCCACTCTCCAATTTTTCACACTATTCACCAATAGTTCTTGCCATTGGGCTTAGAGCCAGCCTTCTCCCAAAGCAAACAGCTGGCTCTCCAGGAATAAATCTAAGCTACAAGCAAAGGAAAGTAAGACTAGAATCAGGAGCCCAAGTGATACTACCAACAGCATAGTACAACAAACTGGCAGT
Organism: Hemichromis elongatus; assembly: GCA_015108515.1. Taxonomy (NCBI): domain Eukaryota; kingdom Metazoa; phylum Chordata; class Actinopteri; order Cichliformes; family Cichlidae; genus Hemichromis; species Hemichromis elongatus. The sequence continues at coordinate 14,856 of VUQR01001160.1, forward strand.
GAACAACAAGGAGAGTCGGGTTTAAATACTGCTGATGATGGTGATGAGAGACAGCTGGAGTTCAGGTAGCCACACCCACTCCTGGGAGGAGTTAAGCAGAAGTTTTTCAGGACATGCATGCCCACTCACACAGGATAGAAAGAGGCAGATAGAGGAGTAGGAGTAGGAGTAGGAGACGGAGAGAAAGGCAAATTGGCACCTGGAGCACAAGAGGGGCCTCAGCGTCCTATGGTACCGTATTAAGTACAACTGCCATATTTGTCGGACCATAAGGCGCATTAAGCGAAACAAAAGTCAGAAGATAACTCAAACTTGCTTCCTCCACTTCTGTACCATTGATTCATTAATGTTGAATTATCTCGCAGCTGCTCTATTCCCATGTTGTTGCAGTATATGGATGGATTATCTCAGTTGTTCTACTGACTGAAGTTTGGTCCGTTTACAGCATCCTGCCATGTCATGTCATTTGTCCCTAACCACGTTAACTTTAACATACTCACGTTAACTTTTATCGAGTGGAAAAAAGTTAGTGTTCATCCTCCAGCTTCACTGTTTATGTTATGCTAACATAGCTGTGTCCCACTAGCGATCACGTAGCACATCATTATATACCAGCTAGCCCAACTTCACTAACCCTACAAACGTCACTGCTGTTTTCATTTGTTTGTTTCATTTTTCATTTCTTTTTATTTTCTACAGGGATTCATTCAAATTTTACACAACATTCTAGGGACTTCATTCGAACTTTTTTTAGACTGTGACACCTACATTACTAAAATCTATATCCACATTATCAATGAAATTTGAAAAGGTCTCCAATGAACAAATATTCTTGAGAATCTTTTTGTACACTATTTGTATTTGTTTGCATATCGCCTAAACAAGTGCAAATTTGTTCTTCTTTTGGCTTGATTCTCATTGCTGCCTGATTTCATCATTGTTCAAGCTTCTTCCTCCAACCTTTCCTGCGCAGTGTTTTATTTTTTGGTATAATGTTTGTTGTCTTTTAATTATTTCTCTGTGTTATTGTCAGGTCTATACCTTACAATATAAAGCACCTCAAGGCAACTGTGATTTGATTACATATAAACAATACTGAATTGAATAATAATAAATTGACACATTTTGTGACACTTTTTTTGTAAAGGACACGCATAAAAAGTCAGTATTTATGTAAATAAAAATTTTCTTTCTATGAAAATGTTAGTACATTCCTGGAGTGGAAACAAAATGTTCGGGACAAAACAAGCCGGTGATAATCAACTATCTCTAAGACTTGGTATCATTAGTCACATATTGAGTGACTGTGCTCATGGGTGGGATCATCAAACATTAATATATTTATTAGGTCAGAATTATAAAAAAAGCTCATGAAGCCTGAGCAAAATATTTTATTGTTTTTTTATTTATTTATTTGTTTGTTTGTTTTTGCTGTGCATTTGTAACTTTGATTTATAATCTTTCTGTGTGATGTTGTAGTTCCCAAATGGTGCTGAGGCACACTGCTCTATCTTGGGATTTTGTGTCTTAAGTACAGCAAGTGCACAACAAGTAATGAATTACATTTGAATTTGCCATATTTGTACACATCAAAGGGTGTGACTGATAGCAAGGAGGATCACACCATGTGCGCGGGTGTGAAATGGATCACTTTCATGTGCACAGTGAGCCACAGTTTACTCGAAATTGTCGGTGTTACGAAAGGTTCCAACGCTGCAGATGTGCTATCAAAGGTGCCTTCATCTAACATTACAACCAGAAGAAGAACTGATTATATGTAAGATGACAAAAAATATATTTTCTGAAAAATTTGAAGACAGCTGTGGCTTCAAAATGTTGCACACTTTCTTATTATAGAGATACCCAGAAGCTCAGCCTTGGGGCCTAGATTTGGCCCATTGCTATGGCCTTACCAGGAGAAAATTGGTGGACTAATCAAAATTTCCATCCTTAAAGCTGATCATGTGGCCATGAGGAGCAGAATTAGTGTAAAACATCTGCAAAGGAACTCTTTGATTACCATCAAATATGATATTAAGAAAAGAAAATTACTCCTTTACCTTGTCCATCAAATCTTCTAAAATAAACCTGACGTTCAGACATTAAGGTATAAAAAAAAAGTTGGTTATGAAGCAGCTGCAAACTCAGGAACTCCAGCACATGAAGTAAAGTTTTCTGTGATTGAGAGTGACATCAGATGTATTGTCCACATGAGTGTGGGTCTCTGTGGGGACACATGAAAGCTAGAGCTGCCTCACATCTTCAAAGAGTAAGAATCATTTGTTTATTCTTACATCTCCCTTTGTCTCCTTCTTTACAGTTTTCTCCTGAGGATGGTGGGAGTGTGACAGCCAGAGGTCAACCTTCAGCTCCCATTATATTCTGCAGTGCCTGAAATGTACGGCACAAAACAGTGACAGCTTGCATGGTAAGAATTCAGACATTCTTTTTCAACTTGTTTCTATAGCTTTCAAACATAACAAGAGTTATGATTCAACCTGTAAATTCCTGAAGTTATTTTGTGTAAAAACACTTCATGGCTGCTAGCAAAGCATGAAGGATTCCACATTACTTTTTCCTTGAAGAAAGTGAAATAAAGACTAGTCTGTTAGTATCAACAGGGACACAAAAAGCAGCTCCTCGAGACATTTTCATGTAAAAATTTGTCACAGTATCATTATGTGTTGTTGTGTGATTGACGTGTGCAGAAGGTGCAGTATCGAGACACACAATACTGAAACAAAAAAGAAAAACAGGGCTGGCTGATTGAAAGCTACACTGAGCTTTAAGCTGATTTAAACTCCTCTTGGTATTTTTTCTTGGCGTTTTGGAAAAAAAAAGTGTCATGTTTCAGCTCATGTTTTAGTTCAGAGGAATGCATTCAATGGGACTGCTCTGATTAGCTATGTGTCGAGTTGCAGAAAGCAGCTTTTTTATGGTGTAAAACAAAGAAATCTTTTTTTTTTATGCGCTAACTAGTTTATCTGAATTTGCTTTTTTCATGTTTTGACTGTATAATTAATTTGATTAAGCACATACAACCATTGATCCAGTATAGCAAACATAGGTGCTCAGCTCACAGTAGAGAAAAGATACCCAGAGTATAGCCAGGAATGTAGAGTGCAGTCAGCCAAACACAGGCAGCACTAAAATATTCACAGTCCCTTTCTAGAAAATATTTAATAAAATATTTAAATAAAAAATAAATGTAAACATAAATAAATATTTAATAACTGAATAATCATCATATTTACTTTAAATTAGGTATTACATCTGCTGGTGCCCAGCTGGTATGCTATATAGGCTATATATAGGATATTTAGCATATCCTATTGTCCTGACAAAATAAAAGACCCTCATCACCATTACAGTCTCAAAAGATAATGTAACCCCAGTGAAGCAGTACCTGCTAAAGTACCCTTTATTTATCTGTATCATACAGAACCCTAGGTCTCTTAGACAAGCATATGGGCGACCGTGGTTCAGAGGGTAGGGACACTCATCTTGTAACTGGAAGGTTGCCGGTTTGATCCCCCAGCTCTCTGTCTTGGTTGTTGTGTTCTTGGGCAAGACACTTTACCATACCTCCTACTGGTGTTGGCCAGAGGGGCCGATGGTGCGATATGGCAGCCTTGCTTCTGTCAGTCTGCCCCAGGGAAGCTGTGGCTACAACTGTAGCTTGCCTCTACCAGTGTGTGAATGTGAGAGTGAATGAATAATGGAATTGTAAAGCGCTATATAAATGCAATCCATTATTATATAACTGCCAAATTATGATCAACGACTCACATAACTTACATCTAGGATGGATGACACTAACACAAAAATTGCAATCTAATATTGCAAACATACGTGTATCTTTTTAGCACTCAAAATTTGGATAGTCAGATGCTGGCCGATACCCCAAACACTGCCTATTTATCTACAATGTACCTACCTGCCCAACTGTCTTTGTTCTTGTTTCTGTGTCCCATCCTTTCTCTTTCTTTCTCTGTTTGTCATCCTCCCTCCAGGAGGCACTAGAGAGATCTTCCAGGTATGGGAGCCGCGATTGATCTTCAGTCAGGGCTTTCAGAAACCACAGCCTTCGGTCTACTTCTTTGCTTTTCTGTTTTTTTTTCTGCCATCTTCATTATTAGTAAACCTTTCAGTACCTGCTTTTGACGAGGGTACAAATGGCTACCTTGAAGGCCACTAAAAGCCATTAAATCTAAGAGGAGCATTTGTATAAATTGGAACAGGGACAGGTACAATAGAACACTGCTTTGATCTGACATGCTGTGCATCTACTACACAGTTGTTATTAGTTGTCATCCAATGAAATACTTATAGATTTTTTACCTTTTACTTTTAAATTATTGAATCATTTAAATTAATTTAATCTTAAACTCTGCCTTGTGGAATGTACTTTGAGAGTGCATCAGACTAACATCAAACTAAAGACATGTCTGGGTTAAAAGCACCGTGGATATCCTTTAATCACAAGGCTTTTATTTTATGTACTGATGTCATGACTTGTCAGCCTTTTTAAGTCCCTTCAGATGAACCAGATTAAGGTAAGAAAACCATTTGGCCTTGAATAGCGTCAGGAACTGAACAGCCCTTCTGGTGACCTACAGGTGTCGTTCGTTGCGGTGTGGTGGTGAAACTGAAGGTAACATCTACACAGGAATAACTTAATGATGAAAAGAGACGTAGGCTTGCTTTGATCTGTGATGTAAAGAACATGTTCAATAGACACTGACAGGGAACATCTTCATCCACTTTGAGGGAGAGGTGTTTCCAGAGAGGCCTGTCAGTGAGCCTATATCACCGTGTCTTTATGTTTGACATTTTAAATCCCTTTAAACCTCATCACTGGAGTTCAGGGAACAGACTTTAGGACTGAAGACATTTATTAGAAGGACATCTTAAAAAATAACACAAACTAGCAATAGCACTATGCTGGCCTTGAGCTTTACAAAAAAGAAAGCAAGCAAAAACAGTAAGCCTTTCAGTGAGCCTCTTCAAAAAGAACTTTAGAGCATCTAGTCAGTAAAATAGCCAAAAATAACCATGAAGAAACAATTTAAATGTTTTGCTAACACAAAAAACTTTTGCAGTTGTTCAGAAAAATCAAAGCAAGGACTTTTTTTCTGTTTAAAATCCTTTGTATTTAACCTTGATTGACTTTTTTTGCAACTGGAGTTCATAGTGCAACAATTAACGCAACCATCTTTTGACCACTCATCTATTTCTACATCACATCAAAGTCTTCACATATGCTTTTAATGGCCCACGCATAAGAACTAACAGGGAGTTAGTTGTACTTTCAGTTTCTAACTTGTGTATGGCACGGCTGTTGTAGCTCCATCAAGTGAGGTTTTCCCTGGAGGCACCAACATGGTCTTGGTAAAGGTTTATGTTGGCCACTGGTTAAACATCAGCAGTTTGTTTTCTCCACATGTGCTGCACATGTCGGCCACATGTATACCTGAGTAGGTATCAACAAAAAGAGATTTCTTTTAAAAAAAATGTTCCCACTCATCTAGCTAAAAAAAACACAGTTATATCTCGCCTTCTGCGTCCCTGAATGTGTCGGCACTGTTCAGGAGGCGTTTCATTGTCACTGTTGCTCTTTTCAAAGGATCAGCACCAGGAAAACGACCTCCCCACCATTTCAAAGAATAACTTGTTGGGCTTTCTGAAATACCGACAAAGCTTCTTCAAGGCTTGGGTACTCAGTGGAGCGTGTGGCCTGCCTTTAGACTCGTCCAGGCACTTGTCGTGTCCAGCCGACAGGAGGCAGTAGAAGCCCTTGGTGGTGTTGTAGTAGAAGTTGCTCGGATTGATCCTGGGTGGCAGGTCCAGAAACCTCTCTGCCTTTCTCAGCTCAGGGAAGGGATCCCGAATAAGCGCATCTCCATCCACCACGTGGATCTGCTCCCTGGGGAAGACCTCCAACCAGCGGGCAAGGTGCTGGTGATAGAGGCTTCTCTGCAATGCCTTGTATCCAGGATCAATGTGGCCCTTGTGGAGCAGGAACTCCTCTAGGGGCTTGTAGGGCTTGTGTCGTGATAGGCGGTTGTGCAGAACCTGGGTGTAGTCAGAGATCAGCCTCTCAGCTGGGTCCCGGACAATGAGTAGCAAGCGGACAGCAGGGTTCATGTCTGACACTCGTACAGGAACCTGAGGAGCTGCAAAGTAGCCTGGGGTCTTTTCCACTGTCAGCTGACCCGGGACGGTGAAGGGCATCTGGGCTCGGTACCAGGCCAGACCTCTGCGGTAGTGCTCCTCCACATTGAAATAATGCACCTGTCAGAGGATGCAGAAAGTATTCAGTGATGTAGATGAGGGGAAAAAAGCACTTCTTCATTCACTTTTAGTTTGTGCTGAAAGTTTAAGGAAAATTTGGGGACATCTAATAATTTCTAAACCTTTTAACCATCTAAAACACTTTCAGCCTTTTTTGATCATTTAGTCCCAATTTTGTCTTAACCAATCTACTCCTTGCCATCAGCTTTCTAACTTCATAGTCCTCGTCTTAAACTATCCTGATTAGGATTTCTCTCAGTGCAGCTTTTCAGGACGGGCCCGTCATCATTCATAATACTTACAAACGTACATAACAAACTACACAGAAACTCAACTCTCTTTGCTCTAGTTTCTTTACTGCACTGAAGAAGATGCAGTGCAGGCCTGAACTAAAATTTAAGAAAACCCTCATGCATTTCATAATTAGACCACCTCTTTGCCCTCTTTGTCTTACCTGGGTTGCATCTCCAACTCCCCATGTGCAGAGTTTTACTTTTACAGTATATATTTGCCCCTGGGGCATTTTGTTAGCTCCATTACCATTACCTAACTACATTATGAGATTGATTTTTTTGATTCAGTGCAGCTCTATATTGTTAAGCTGAGCCTCTTAATACATATTTTCATATGCAGAAGGTCTATCCACAGTTACAATAATTATTACTTAGAGATTTTTCAACTAATTTTCAAGTACTGTTTTATTTTTTTTGGTTGGAGTTTTCCATGGCCACCCAATGTCTGGTTTTTGGCCTGGATTTTGCCACTCTAAATACAAACTCCTGCAAGCTCCTGGAGGCTGACCTTGCTATTCTTTGAATGCCACCAAAATCAAGTGGTTTTGAGGTACACTGATGAAATTTGTACAGTTCAATAAAAGCAGATTTTTAAAGGATATACAAGTAAAACGAAAAAAATATTGATATGAGATTTCACAGAAGGGTTTGAACAAATGAGTTTGAATAAAAACAACAAATGAATTTTTTTTGATATATGTTAAAACAGATTTTGAGGTCCACCATAAATTTTAGAAGAAAACAGACATTATTCTGAATCGGAACATTTTATTCCAGCTTGATTTATTTTATGCTGAAATATAGTGAAATGGAAGTTTATGTAGAGAAGATGAAACCGCTCAATTACATCTAAGTACTCAACCTAAATTTTTGTCCACAGCTGATGACAGTGAAAAGCTTTTTTTTTGTTTTTTACCTCAGCCTTTGCCACTTCCACATCTGGGTGCAGATTGAGCATCTCGAGCAGAGCTCTGGTGCCACCTTTCCGCACGCCAATGATAATCGCTCCGGGCAGCCGCTGCTGGGTAGCGTTGTAAAAGGAGGAAGAAGATGATGGAGGGGAGTAGACGGAAGAACTGGAACCCCCAGAGCGCAATTCCCTTAAGCACACAGACAGCTGAGTCTGCAGCAGCAGAAGCACCAGCAGCGCTAGTAGCACTGTCCACAGCATGGTGCCCCACGCACACACACAGAGGGGGAGTGATGGTTATGAGCACACTCTCATGGAGCTCCCGGACCAGTACGTTGTGCTTGTTATCAGTCAGCAGGGGGTCTCGGGAGGGAGCCCTTCAATTGGACAACCTATGAAGCAGGAAAAAAAAAAATAAAGGTTATCATCCACTTTTGTCTTTTGGCTGTCTCACTCTGCCACTTTCTTCTTTAATACCACGAGTGTAGCAGAAAGATCGAAAAGTGATACACTTGTCAAGAAAGTTGATGATAAATTGATAAATAAGCAAAAATTAATTCTGTCTGAATATAAATTATTAAAATTCAACAGCATGAAAACTCAAGGCTGAACTAAGACCTTTAATGTTTTTTTCATCACTTTTATTGCAACCTCATAACACATTTTAGGCTGTTATTTAGTGTAACTCAGGGACGTTGCAGTCAGATCAAAACGGCAAAAAAATGTTTTAGCCTCAAGCATGAAAAAAAACATTTTGAAGAATCAAATGTATTATTAATAAGTGGTTTATAAGAGTTTAAATAGAATAAAGAGTGTAGCAAATATAGCTAATAAGTGCAATGATATAACAATTTGTGATCATATGTAGGTTAACTGTAAATTTAGTACATATTTCTATCTGTTATATGTGCTGCACATTTAACTGTATGCTTTAGGAATTTCAATTTAGCTTAATAATGGATGTGTGTGTGTGTGTGTGTGTGTGTGTTTGTGTGTGCGTTTTGAATCTGCACCAAAAGGATAAAAATCTTTAATGTTTCCTCTGAGTAAGAAAGGATGTTGAGTCGGCAACACTCAGATTATGACCTCAGTCACAGTGCAGTTTCTTTTCATCCCACATAGCTAAAGCTCATTGCTACACGGTGCTTGCTCGACTGTTTCGTGATCCCATACAGTATGTCTGATACAGCTCTGCACACTAATGTGTCAAGTCCAGGCCAAAATAGTGCAGGTCTGGAGGCTCGGATATAGGGCTGCAATATGAATCTAGACAGAAAATATTAAAATATTCATCTGTATCTAAAGCAGATGGAGGATATGCATTGAAAATTTATGCTGTTATGGGGTTTACAGTTTCCCCAAGGAGCACTTACACCCATCTGAGTTCACTGTGATCATTTTTACAGTGGAGGAGACGAGCCGCAGTGATCCCAAAATCCTGAATGTTGTTGGGTTGTTTGAGTTTAATCTGTATTTGGTGAGGTTTTAAAGTAGCATGTAATTTTTAATGCTCATATTAAACATGGACAAGGTTTCAAATGATGAGTTCAGAGTATGTACAAGGGGTCCCACAGCTGCTGGGAGTCCCCGTTGGGGGGAAAGCTCAGACCTCAGACAACCTTAAACACTCAGGGTCAGTTTTTTCAACTGTTGACTGTTTATGGTGACAAAGAGAGCATCTATACCTAATATAGTCATGTAAAACAAAGCTCATTATTAGATAAAAAAAAAAGATTATTTTGTGCTACTAGAGTCCAAGAATAAAAATATGCAGCTGAACATTTTTAGGTCCCCTCTAAGTGTGAAAACAGTTTTTCCACTGATGTATCTAAAAGAGTCCAGAGACCTTTCATCCAAAAAAATATAAATCTATGTCAGCTCCACATGATGACTCTCTGACATCTCTGCAGGTGCCCCCTCCCCCTTTTGTCTTTAAATAAATAAATGATATGTATCCAGACACCACGAAGAGGAAAACTCTTCTTAAAGAGAAGACAAAGAAGAAACTAAAGAGCAGTTTAACTTCAGTTATTTGTGGTGAAATTGTTTTGAAGATGTTAGTTTAATAGTTATTGTTTCAGATGCACAGCAGGGTTCATGACCACAGTAATCAATAACCTATGAAGGGTGCAAAACAAATACATGAATAAAAGATACTCAGATGGGGGAATAATGAGCGTTTTTTCAAAGCATGCCTATTGGCTTTCTTTTTAAAATAAAATGATTGAAATATCTTTCATATTACTGGGGTAAGAATTAAAGTGAGGGGCGGAAAAAAATAAATGTAAAGAAAGAAAATAATGCAAGGTTTTTTAGAGCTTAAAAAAGCCAACTGGACTTCTTTAAGTCTTTAAAGATTTCAGCTCTCATCAAAAAGGCTTTTTCAGTTTAGAACTGAATAGTGGAAAGTCCCAGATATTTATACCCTAGCGAGGGTTGTTCCCTTGGGTGTGGGCCTGAAGGTCATTGACCCACTACTGATCACGTGAGTCATCACATGGTCACGTGAATAAAAAGGTGCGGGTCATTACCATCACTGGGGGGTTAAAGGTGAAGCCACTGTGAAACCTTACCCCGCCATGGATTCACAGTCTATGTCCGCTGTGAAAGACCGTCATGGAACAAAAGTGACAGCTCACAACAGCAGCTATCAACCACTTACAATGCAGTCTTCAGATCCCTTCCCAGGAGTTTCAACCCCCAATAACACCTTTGTCCAGGTGAACTCAATAGGTCACATGATAGTGTGGGGCAAGGTCTCACAGGGGTTTCACCCTGAACCCTGGTGAAGAAAATGACCCAGACTATTTTTTCACACCTTGGCTTTCATCAGTTAGTCAGTGACCCTCAGGGCAGTATCAGAAGGGATAAAACTCATCAGGTTTTAAATATTTTTTGTTTGTTGTCTTTTTCAAACTCCTTAGGATGACTGAAAACTCACACAGAGAGCAAACTGCAACATCTGAAAATTGGTACTATAGATGTAGGTGTAGAAGTTGGATACCAGCATTCAATTCCAGATTTAATCTTCCAATTTATCACAGTCATTAAGCTGAAAAGGTCATTCCACACCTCCCAGCCGGTTTGAGATGACAAATGAGTGCAGATTACCTGCATATGTGGCATTTAAGCAGACTTATGTTTAACTTGTTTCTGTCTGATTTTTGCAAATGTTTTGACATGAGCCATGTAATAACCTGCTTTGTGGGTGTTGTTTTCACTTATCGCTGGATGTTGTGTGGAATAAGAATCTCGGTAACTCAAATGTTGTGATTAGCATTTCTCTGCGTAAACTTTCCTTCAGTTTATTTTTTTGTTTTAACTTCAGGATTACTTTCGTCAGCTCTGAGAAAAAGGAGCTTTTTCCCAGTAAACACATTGCTTTCAGCTCGTCAAACCAGCACGATCTCGACACAAAAACGTCAGATGTTTAACAACTGAAGCCAACGGCCTCTTGCAGTTTAATAAATGCAAGTAAAATCTCTACTGTTGACACTATAATCACTCCACTTGATAAGTCCAGAGAAGATTGTTGCATATGAAAAAAGACTCCCATCAGTGCTTTGTTCACCACATGTTGTTCTGGAACAATGTGAAAGAGTCTTGTTTTGTGAATAAACCAAATACAGTAGTTTCGATGCCTTAACCTAACAAAACAGTAAGTGAAAATGAAGACAGAAAAATATAAAAGAGTGAACAAAGGGTAAAATTAGTGTTCCCACATACTAAGCCTCTTTGTTTGGCAAAATGATCACAAACTCCTGCAACAGGAGTAACTCCAAACAATCATCATAATTCGAGCAGTCATACTGCATCAAATACTGATCCAATCGCTCTGATTATACTCGACTGTGTGGTCCAAAATCCTGGTAAATTTGCACCAGTATGTTTTGACATGACAACTCCAACTGCAGAGTGAAATCTTCCAGTCAGGAGAAGGTAAAGATTTTACTGAAGCCCTCACACTGTAGTTAAAAGCACCCACACATTTGATTTACGTGCCCAATTACATTATTTCAGATAGTCTACAAGTTTTAAATAATTTGTAATTACTATAAATAATATTTATAATTTATAAAATTTTTGTCGAAAATTATTTGACTTTGAAATGTATTATTTAACTTATGATGCCTCACTCTTGGCACAAGGTAGCTGTGCAATTTTGTAACACTTCCACAAGTTTTTTTTCCTGCATTCAGCACTTTCACGCTTGATGCTTTGACCACATTTTGTCGATTCAGCTTTTATTTATGTGATATTTTGAATGCAGGACTTGCTGCAGAGTGCTTTTACAGTGAAATATTAATCCTTCTACTAATGTAACAGAAGAAGACCAACAACAAAAACTAGCAACGCTTTCCTTTAAAGAAAATCCAGTAAGGAAAAGCAGCTGTACATGTTTTTATATTCTGGTATCACTTATAAAGTACTTTGTTTAATGCTTTGGCAAAACTGTGTTAATATACGTAGACTCGGGCATTACATGACATGACCACAGTCACACGATGTGTGGATCGCATTGTGGTGGTTTAATGAGAGACACTAACTTTTATTTTTTGGCATTTATGAGAAGTGAAATAATGTCATGTTGTGTTTGTGTAAGAAACTTTTAACGCGGACTTATTTTAATTAAAACATGGCTTCTTCAAGAGCACAACTTCCTCCTTCCTGTCGCCGTATTTGTCACAGTGCTTTTCCTGTTCCTGCTCTTGTTGTTGTTGTCGTTGTTGAGCTGAAGTTGCAGTGACGCGACTGAGAGTTATTAATTAGTGTAACAATGTTCTGGTTCAGAGGAGGAACCCTGTCTAGCATTGTTCCTGTAGCGACTCACTAATTGCACCTTCAGGGAGCGTAACTGCACCCCGACCTTCTGTGCTATCCTCTGGCTTAGTGACGCTGGCGTCACACGTCCCTTGCTGGCTGTGGATGGGACTCCCAATATACATCAGCAACGTGTGGATGTTGTTGGCTGATGTAGGTGTTGTGGGTGACATCATCGCTCATCATTAGGGTTCAGCAGTGAGAATAAACAGGTTAAATTTAGAAAATGTTCAAATGAACATTTCTGCAAATTTTATGATTTTTTTTGTAAGCAATCACGGCGATTGGATAAAATTAAGTACAATCATGCAAATAACAAAACACCTTACACCTGTGAAAGAAAATGCATATTCAATGTATTTTTATGACGCTTATGTCGGCATTGACACATTTTAAAGCACCACAGCATGTATATGTATATCTAAGATTGCCCACAGTAATTATTTAAATGGTTAATGACACTCTATTTTAATAATTAATATAATTATTATTACCCATAAAAACTATGACTTGGATATAATAATATAATTAGAACGCAAATGTCCAGATTTTATGGCAGTTATTGAAATAGTTATTGAGTCGCTTCAGTTTACGCCAAAGTACTCACCGTTCAAAACAAATGGATGTTTGAAAATAAAAGAAAGAAAGCTGAATCGATAAGAGCTGCCCACTTTGTCAAAAAAAAAAGTCCAAATTCTGCTTATTTCACTTTAGTCAAGCTACGGCTAACAGGCCGCTCTATTAGCCCTAAGCTGCTCATTTGTTCCCAAACTATTTCTAGATAATGCCACAATGATCTCTCCGTTATCACTCACTTTATATACAGCTCTGAGCTGAATGAATGTTGTTTTGTTGTTTTATCGCAAATTCTGACCGGTTCCAGCTTTCGACTGAAAAATATATTCTCTGTTTTTGCAAGCTCAGATAGATGAACAAGATTTGCAAGAATTACACAGGGATTAAAAAGTTGCATCTGCAGTGATTATTATTATTCCTGTGGTGTCTTATCGCTTTGTACAAAACTAGAACATTCGAGCCGACTATTACCTCCAGCCTCACACTGTTCAGTGATTACAGCCCCTTAATAATTCAGCCAATAGCAACTAAAAATAATCCCTGGCTCCTATACATTAGCCGCTTTCAGCAAATAGCAAGATTTCCTGATTCAGATTCCCTACAGTCATGATTTTGATGTAAAGTGGCAAACTGCGTGCTGACGCCAATCAATCACAGTGTGGGGCATGTGCAGTTTATGTGAGTATGTGAGCAACCGAGACAAAGAAAGTTATCTTCAGTGAGGCTTATGTGTGTGCACGCTGCACAGAGACACGCACGCCCTGCGTTAAGTGGTTGCACGAGTCCCTTGTGACTTCTCTGTAAGCTGGAATATTCCCCTGCTGTCAAGTCGCTTCGCTTCCAGTTCACCTCGTGACCTTCCTCTACCTCTTCCACCTCCTTATTACCCTGCTTCTCACCTACACACATCATCTTTCACCCTCACCTCTGCTCTTTATTTTCTCAGCCTGTTTCTGACTCTGTCTTCCTGAGTTGTTTGAATCCTTGCGTGTTTATGTGGATCAGCAGCACATGCAGCACCATGCTAATGGGGATGCCCTGCAGCAGCCTCTTAGCTGCTCATAAATAAAACACAAACGCACCTTTCCGCCCAGAAATATTTTTGAGTCAATGAACTTTTAATCTTGATGAACGAGAAATGACACAGGATTGCAGTTGGAAATGGGAAACAGTTCCATGGATGTTAAAAACCCGGCACTGATTAAAAGTTTTTTCAAGGTTTAAATGAGGTTATTTCTGTTTGGCTCAATGTCGTGATGGGGCACACTTTGAAAAGTAAACCAAAGAAAACACTTTAAAAGTACAACTACTGCAAAACAGCAATTTTCTGACCATTTTTGCTGCCAGTAAACATTTGATCAATTTTTTTATATTGCTCATGCGTTTCTTGTTTCTAAATTATGTGTTTGAGTCTTTTACTTGCAGACAGATTTGAAAACTTGAAATCGGATATTTCAGAAATATTTGGGATAAATGGTATGTCTGCTAACACACCAATAGCTCAACGTGGCCACAAAGTCAAGCTCAGCCACAGTCCCAGCCAATCAGGTGTTTTCAGCCCACCTGAGCTGATGCAATGTCTGACACCTTCTACACTCATAGTTCATATAAAGCACATTATGTTAGTTCTTTAAGCCAGCCTACAGTTGCAGCACATCACCACCATTTATGCAGTTTAGACTTTCAGCATTATGTCTTATCACTGATTCCTGCTTTACTGAGACATTTATTTTTTGACTAAAGTGGTTCTGATTGAAATGACTTTTTTGCAGTTTGCACTTTGCTAAAGATTTACTAACAACTAACGCTGACATTCTCTTCCATTCAGTGCTTATTAAAATGCACGTACAAGTCCTCTGTTAATGATCAAAATAAGAAAATGAGTTTAGGAATAAAAAAAAACTGAGATATTTCTGTTTAGCAACTGGCTGGACTGCTTTTTTTTATATTTTTTTTTATTGGCACCATATGAGCAGCCTCTCAGCTCTGCTCAATGAGCCTCACATGAATCATTGCAAGTCCTTGTCTTTCCCCGCTCATCGCTTCTTGTGATTCACATTAGCCAGCATGCAAAGGGAGAACAAACAACAACAACAACAATGCCAAGATTGCCAATGACGCATGAATTCTCCATACTGACAAACACACGTTATCTAGCCAAGCTGGAGACGATAGAGATGGAGGAGAAAGAAGAGAAAAGGGGGAAGGGTGGAGTGTAATTATCTGTGAAAGGCAGATGCTTCCATCTGCATTTGGGGAGAGAACCAGTGTCTTATAAGTTCTGGTGTGAGTGTGTTTGTGTGTATCTCGTCTCATCTGCATGTGTGCAAAGCCTTAGCCTTTTGTGCAGACACCCAGCATGTGACTGCTAGTGATCCAGGCCCCTGGAAATATCTTTTTACTGAGCGATGGTATTTGATGGTGGGGGAGGGATTATCCTGTACAGAGAGTCAGAGGGTGGCAGGGAGGGAGGAGATGGGTGGTAGGGGGGGAAGGATGAGACTGGGGTACAGTTGTTGTGTGTGTGTGTGCGTGTGAGGCAGCAGGAAGATTGTCTCTGGTAGGGGGTGGCATGGTGAACCGCTTTGGATTGCCAAGCCTGTCATATCACCAAGGCTGTGAAAGTCTGATAAAACTCTCTCTGTCCTCCTTCCTTTTCTTTTTTCTTTCATTTGCCCCCCTCCCCATCCGTCTCTCTTTCACACTCTACTCGCCATCCGTTTTTTCCCCCTTGGGTCTCACCTTCATTTACCCCAAACTTCCCGCACATTTTCTCAGTTTTCTATCTCTTCATATACCTTCTTTTATCCAGCTCCTGCTCAGCCAATCACGCTTGCTGATTACAGCGAACATACGCTGAGCTGATTGCCTTTCAGATCAACGAAGGAAATGCAACAAGGCTGTTCCTATTCCCCACCCCTTTCCCATTACCCACCTGGAGAGGAGATGGCCAACACTCAGAGGGGGGTCTGTAATCAAAATAGATGGAGCTGAGACGGCAATCGGTCATACTTCCAGATCACGCCGACCGCTAGTTTTCCTCGGAGCCTCAGACAATAAATAGTAAGACTGGATGCTTCAAGTCCATCTTTCTGCTTTTCCCAAAAATCCTTTTAACACCAAAGAAACTGATCTGCTGCCAGATCTTTCAAAGTTTATGGATAAGATGAAAGAAGTATCAGATGTGAACAAAAAAGTGAAAAGGCCTCTTCCGTATCTAGTGAAGCTCAGGAGTTTCACCTCTTCAAGGCATTCTGTTTTTCTGCGTGAGTAGTTTGAGGCACCCTGCACCAGGTACTCAGCCAGGGGAAAAATATGCTGAACTCAGAAGATTTGATCTATTTCTGAGAGAACATGGGAAGATAAAGCAGAGGGTGAAAAAAGAAGTGTCTGAGAGGTTCTTGACAAGATCCTTTTTCTCCCTTCTTATCTCTTTCTAGTGGGTCTGTTCTGCTTTAATTCTTCATATGAGAGTTATTTAAAAAAATATCCTGAGACAATCTAATCTGCAAATTCATCACATATGATCACAACTATTTTGCTTTGCATTTGCATGCAGTAGATATCTTTCAGCATGGTTTTTGAAAAAGGTTATTGTTGTGTTACTGTTGTCTATTTTTTAGCTCAACTATAATCTAAACCCCAAAAAGTACACAGATGCCTAAACCTAAGTAAAGAAGTTAATGCGTGCATTATACAGAACAATTGTTTTGCTCAACCAGTGCATATCAGCTTAAACCTAACTAAATGAAAAAAAGTCAAATAAAGCTCCACAGTCAAACAAGTATCGAGGCACTAAAGCAGGAGGATACTTTTTCCTGAACCTCTTACAAGCTGACAGCTTTTGTAAAATGCCAATATTTGAAAAGACTCTTTATGCTGATAAAGTATGAAATTTCTGTTTTCTAGAATGAGATACTTTTTAAACATAGTTTGTTTCGCGTTTTTCGTTTATTTCAAATACTTTTTAAAAATAATATATGTGTTATGTGGGCAGCACGGTGGTGTGGTGATTAGCACTGTTGCCTCAACTAAAGAAAGTCCTGAGTTTGACTCCACCACCTGGTTGGAGCCTCTCTGTGTGGTGTCTGCATTTTCTCCCCAATGTCTGCGTGGGTTCACTCCTGGTACACCGGCTTCCTCCCACAATGTGAATGAATGGTTTTCTTTCTCTCTATGTCAGGCTGGTGACCTGTCTAGAGTAAACCTTGCCTCTCACCCTATAGGGGATAGGGATAGCCCACACGCTACCCTGACAAGCAGAAGAGGAGGGATATGTGCTTAGTAGTATGAGAGTGCCCAGGAGATTTAGTAAGAAGTTCATGCCTTGGTTTGCAGTCACTTAAAGCTATTATGTTTCTTATTTTCTGTCCCTTACATGTATACTGTTACCGTGGTAGATGCTCATTTAAACATGGCCCAAAATAATGAGATCAGCGTATGTACAATAATCCCTGTGAGCCAAAAGACCAGGATTTACACAGCTCTAAATTATGTTAGTGAGAGTGAAAATCCGTAACATGCCCAGGCACAGAACTAGCTGTGAGAGCAGAAGCCCCACCCACCTGGTGTTGTTTGCAAAGGGCAGCCAATCAGAAACAAAGTTGTGAGGGACAGCCCCTGAAAGTACTTGATTCAGACAGTGGGTGGTGAGAGAAGCTGCATGATTATCCAGTTTTAGATAAATAATGATTATTTATGAATCATGCAAAGTAGTTGGAAATGGGGGGGAAAACAGAAAACCAGTGGTTTCTGTAGGAAATACATTCCATTGAAGATAAGTGTTTACTTCAGTAACACCACAGAAATGACACAATTATGAACACAGTGTGTCAAAAAGTGTCAAATGTGATCTAATAGTAGCCTTGACAGCAAAAAAACAAAAACAAAACATAAATTCGATTTTATTTATTAATATTGTTAGAGTTCACAGCCCAGTTGTTCCCAGAACACACAATAAAGTGTGTGACACTCATGTACGCTGACCTTCGCTGATGCCTGTCCATCTTTTACTCATCACTCCCCTGCTGTTTTTTAAATTGGACTTAAAAAATGGCAGCCGGCAGTCAATTACCTTTCACTCGCTTATCATCTTATTCATTCACACATGCACTACACCCATATAAGCCCCCTCCTCTACCAACCCCACCCCCTCTTCCTTTATCCTCCCTCCTCCTCACATCCTTAGCACGCACCAAAATCTGGGTCAGCCATATCAAACACTAAAGTGTGCGTCTCTGATGTGTGTTTACTGTGTGCGTGGATGTGTGTGCGTTGCGTATGAATATTGAGTTTTAATATTGAGTCTGGAGGGGAAGAATTTGGGATTCTACTGTTGTTATTTTATCAGACAGTGCACTGAGGGGAATGTGATTAGGAAATGCAGTTTTATCAAAGGGATCTTTGTGTGTGTGCATGCATAAAAAAACAAGACGTTTCTGTAATAATGTGTGTGGTGTGTGTTTAAGAGAGAAAGAGAGGCAAACTGAAAAGCAAAGCTTGGAGGGGCTGTGTAAATTTGCTCTAATTAAAAGGTTTTTTGGCCAGAGCGTCTGGGCATTGCCACTGGCATACATTCAACACTCATGTTTGTGTCTCTGTGTGTGTGTGTGTTTTGGGCCACTTGGCACAGAGCCTGGTACAAGCCATTTGGATTTAGAGATGAGAGAGAGAAGGAGAGCTGGTCTTTTCCTGATCCAGCTACAGTTGTGGTCTGAAGTTTACACACAGTCATCATGGACATGAATGTCATGGTAATTTAGGGTATTTAATGATTTCCTTGAATTGTTCTTTTAAAAGGATGGAATGATTATGAGATACACATCTTTAACAAGTTTAAATGTATTATTGACTATTGGATCTTCCCTAATCTGAACAGAGTCAAAGTACACATCTAGGCTCACACATATAAAGTGACCCTCACTAATACTTTAATATTTAGGTAAATGTCTCAGTTTCACCTCAGTCTTGGTTGTCATCAATAAGCTCCTGGTATAATTCTGTCTGGATATTAGATTGTTCCTCTTGATAGAATTGGTAGAGTTCATTTAAACTGGTTACAGATCTGGGGTTAAAGCATAGTCCACAAGTTTTCAGTTCAGTTGAGGCTTTTGGTTTTGGAAAAGCCATTCCAGAAGCTTAGTGCTAGCTTGCTTTATCTATTCCAAAACATTTTTTTAATGTGTATTGTCTTGATGTATATTTTGCCTGTTCCATCCCTCTAGCTGCTGATTTGAGGTGACATTGAGGTATTTGGAGATAGTTCTTCATTGATCCAGTCTCTTGTGTAATGTACTGCCACCACTGAGTGCAAAACAGTGTCAAAGCACGATGCTGCAGCCACCATGCTCAACAGCTATCACACTGTTATTATGTTTTAAAGATTCACCCTTACTCCTCCAAACATGTAAAACTTCCTTCACTATGGACAGTAATGCCGGTGTTCCAGTAGTTTCAAGTACATGGTTGGCTTCAGCCTTCATGCTTTAGAACATCCCAATAAATTTACTCTCAATTTAGGGTGACAGTTTATTTTATCCAGATCTTGAAAAAGTGGTGACATATTTGAACAACTTGTATTCAGTACAGTTATTTGAGCTAATGGTTTTGGAATTTGGACTTCAAATTTCAAAATGACTCCAAGAGACCTGCCTAACTGACGTAAATGTACAATTCTCCTTCTTAGATCTACACCGAGTTCTTTGGACTTCCCCATTGTTCTCAATAGCGGTCAGTCGAATGAGTGATATCAAAAACCCTTTTTATGTTGGGGAAGAGATGATGACTTACAAAATGTTAGTAGGCCTTGTCAATTTAAAATACATCACTTAAAAGATTTAAGTGAAAATCCAATTACTATGTTTATTTTTTAAAGTATTCAAATTTCTGCTGTATAATCATTCCACCAGTTTAAAGAAATCATTAAAAGCCAAAAATTACGATGACATTCACACCCATGATGAATGTATGTAAACTTCTGACCACAACTGTACTCGATAAGAGATGTTTTTCCCTTCCTGTTTCACTCTCTTACACACTTACTGCTCTTTTTTCATATTATGCTGGCAGTATCATGCACACTCAAAGTGACCCTAAAGGGATACGTGATGGAAATGTTATGAGAAAAGAGTCCTGACGGATCTGCGACAAGAAGGTTTTTTTGCAAATATTAAAAATTGACCTCCCCCCTCCCTCCGCTCTCCCTCCAAAAAACCCCTTCATGTAGGATTAACAGCAGAATATCCTGCATCCAAACCTTTGACTGTTATGTCTCAGGAAAAATACCTAACAGATTGCCTCAAAATGTAATTTAAGTTTAGGGACCACAAACATAAACACAGAAAATTAACAAATGAAAAACAGCAGAGCCTCGGCACAAATTTCACTTACGGCCATCTGAGGTAAATTGGATTAAAATGGTGGTTGAGCTCACTCACTGGCTCCTTAATTCACACCCCTGTCCCCACCCTCTGCCAGGGTCCTTGTTTACACGCTCAAACACCCACATTATCAGACATAACATATGTGTGATTTCTCACAGGCAGCGTGGTCTGACAGTAAGAGGAGTCTGACCTGTCAGAGTGGATTTAACCCAACTGTCACTGAAGGAAAGCGGGACAGTCGCGGGGTACAGGATGTGTAAAATAGCGGGGTATGTGATGGGAGAATTTTGGGTGTGTCCCCCCTTCACAAGGTCAGAAGCTCCGGGCAACAAATAAATCAAATAGTTTTCTGGGTGAATTCAATGTCACTTGCCGTACATGTGAGTGTCAAACGTGTGTACATAAGGGCCTCTGGAACAAGGGCAAGCTGACAGATGGGGCGAGCAAGTTGTGTCTGGTCAATATCATCATGGTCCAATGAGCCCAAATATTAACTGGGTCCTGAACTGTGGCTTTTCTGGGTTACAAACTGTACACATAGAAAAAAAAAACAGATGGTGTTTTTGTAAAAGAAGAGGATTTAATGGATGGAGGTAGGGGAGAGAAAAGTGAGTGACTGATAAAAAGGGATAACATAGGAGGAAAAAATGATTTACCAGCATCATTGGGCGTGTTTGGGCTCTTGCTGGCAGTTTACCACAGCAGTGATTGTTAAGACTGATGTCACCTGGGCAGCAGACCCCAGGGACACCAGTTTGTTAAAGCACAGAGGTGAGGGAAGAGGGGAAAAAAAGGAAAGATGAAATGAGAGGCTGTGGAGGTGCGGAGGGGAATCAGGGGATGGAGACAGGGTGACTGTGGGTACAGATGATGCCACAGTTGGTGTGGTGTTGCAGCCAAACGGTGCCCTACGGCGACAGTAATAAACCATCCCGGCTGTTGGTGGCTTTGTTGTCCAAAATGGACGATTAGTCTGATTTGTGTCTAAAGTTTTCAACCCTAAAGACAACACGGAGAGAAGGATACCCAGGGTAACAGCACAAATCACAAAGTCCCTTATTTTATAAAAGAATTTCCACTTTTCTTTTAGTTTGAATCCAACAGACAGTAATTCACCTGTGAGACAAACAGAAATGAGTAAGAAGATGTGTCAGAGCAGCAACGGTGCTCAGCTTGTCGCCTCCAAGCAGCAACCTCTGGGCCTGAAAAATGAAGCCAACGTAGAAGTGCAAAAAAAAGGCACTTGATGCAGGCCGCTCGAGGCTTCAGAAGTGATGAAGGCCCTCATATTAAAATGCCCAACTTCAGAGAGTAAACAAAAAGGTACAAACATGACTTTGGGATCTGCAGTTAATTTTCTCTCTTTGTACAGGTGGCCAGGCTTTTAAAGTGCTTCACTTGTCTAAACTTTTCAAGGCTGAAAGCTTACATGATAATTTCAGGGGTTAGATTCTCTGACAGGTAGATGCCAACGCAGATGCTACTAACCACTAGCTGAATAGCTCTCTCTGTGCTTGTACTGTTGTTGCCTTTTGAAGTAATTTAATGCAAATATTTG
This sequence comes from Hemichromis elongatus, assembly GCA_015108515.1. NCBI lineage: Eukaryota > Metazoa > Chordata > Actinopteri > Cichliformes > Cichlidae > Hemichromis > Hemichromis elongatus. The sequence goes on from VUQR01001160.1 coordinate 36,690, forward strand.
ACAAATAAAATTTGTTTTTTATGATTACTACTACAACCTTTGGGAAGTGAAATTCTAGTATTTAGTTTTTATGCTACTTAGCGCTACTTAGCATGTATCTGTGTATCTGCACCTATACAATCCTTGCCCTCTGCTAACAAGACTGTGCAGCTAAAAGCATAGTACTCAACCAGCTCCTCTAAATATGGCTACTTCAGTATTCAAGTCCACAAATCTTGTATATACAGTCTATGTTTAAAATATAATGGCCAGGCAAGTGAAGAGTCTGCAGTAACTCAGTTCAAGCTGCAGTTTATGTGGAACTTGTCAATTAATAATGAGCTTCCTGGTAGGTACTTGCACCTGCATTAATCAATATTTTACTCTGTTTAATGTGCTAGTATTGTTGACAGAGTTTTTGAGTCTCTTTAGGCAGTTCCTCTTTGTTTTCTCTATCGAGTATCACGACTTTCAGGTAGCTGTATTTTAGTAATGTTGAAAAACAAGCAGCCAGAGTTATTGTTCCCAGCCTATCTAGTGTGAAGCTGCAGATAGAGAAATTCAATGCATGAACACAATAGAGCTCTGGAGTAATGCACTTTTTATCCTGTTAGATTTAGAAACACCACAAATTGCATAAATGCTGGGTACACTCAATGTGATGATGCAGTGTTCTTGTTCAGCCTTTTGATCATATTCTTATCTCTTTTTTAATAATTGGCAGATTTCTTTTTCCTCTGTGGGTGTTGTTACTGCACATTTGTGCTCGGCAAAAACAGACGTATTTACAAATGACACCATTAAAGTGAGCTAATGAGTCAACAAATAAGGGAAGAAAAGTTTCTGGCTCACAGGGTATTGTCTGAGTTGGATGAAACTGTGGAATGGTCTCTTTTTTTGTTCAATTCAAATCAGTCTGTAAAATAATTTGACAATTTAAACAGTAAAAAAAAAAGAGTATCTGTAAGCAGAACAAGAAATACATAATGGACATTGAGTCCTGCAGAGGCTTCTATTTAGGCTGAAAATCTGGGTGAGACATAGAAATAGGTGCAAATGCATGCACATGTATTTGCACGCACAAACACACAAACACATTGTGATGTATCCAGACAAATTGCACTCTAATCACTGCATCTGCTGTGTTGCTATTTTCACACAAATCCAATGGTGATGCATCCTTTCTTTTTGACTGCCTTTCTTTCTCTCTTTGAGCCCAGTATCTCACTGCCTCTCCAGACTGGCTCGTTCACCCCATCGGCACACACACACACACACATACACACACACACACACACACACACACACACACACACATTAAAAAATATAAGCACACATGGATGCACGGGCTCATTTCCCCAGATACACAGAAACCCATCAGTGCATTTTGTAACTCGTCTTCTTACATCCACAAACGCACACACATATCCACACACAGTATCATATTTACACATACATGCACATACACAAAAAACAGAGGCAGACATGAGGTGCCCAGCAGGGGGTGGTTTTGATTGACCAAGCACTTTATGACTCTTAAATGGCTTTATTGCCTTCCTACTTAACCCACACACACACACCCCTCCTCCTTCCTCTCTGTCACACCACAACAGCGCAGATACACACACATGCACGCACAATCCTCAGGGGGTCTCTGCGACTGGAAATTAATGAGAGCCATCACTAACTGCACACACACACACGTATGCTGCCACCCAGATTGCAAACTCCCTCCTACTGTCTGGAATCTATCAAGGTCACTCCACAAATCTAAAGCATGGTTCCTCCCTCTGGATTCTTTATCTCTGCCCCCTATGACCTTGCTTTGGTACTTTTTCTTTAAATTTTGGGAGCGAGCCAGGATTCAATCCTAACGACTTTGTTACTATACATAGCAGGTCGATGCATGGGAGATTGGGTTGATTGATTGTAACTGGCAGGACACCAGGAGGCGTGGGGCGACGCTGGAGTCCTATCAGCACAATGGAATGAGAACTTCCCTGTTGGGATATTTTGAAGGCTCCTACTGATCGTTTTTGTAATCATTTGACCTCTGTCATGACTAGCATGACGAATATTAGAAATATTTTGTTTCAGCAATAATTCCCTATCTTTATGTCATTTCCAGGGTCAAATAAGACTATTTTCAAAGCCAAATTATGCACAAAATGTTGTGTTGTGTCTGTGCTTAATGCACCAGGTTTAGGTAATAGTAAGAGACTGCAGTATTACTTGTGGTTCCTAGAGTACTTAAAAGTAGAATGGGAGGCAGAGCCTTGAGTTTTCAGGCCCCTCTTCTGTGGAACCAGCTTCCAGTTTGGATTCAGGAGACAGACACTATCTCTACTTTTAAGATTAGGCAAACTTTCCTTCTTGCTAAAACATACAATTAAGGTTGGATCAAGTGACCCTGAATCCTTCCTTAGTTAGACTGCAATAGGTGTAGGCTGCTGAGGGATTCCCATGACGCACCTTTTCCATTCGCTCATGTGTTTCAGCACCTCTCTGCATTTAATCATTAGTTAGCTATTAATCACTGGCTCTCTTCCACAGCATGTTTTTTGTCCTGTCTTTCTCCCCACACCTCGACTGGTCGTGGTAGATGGCTGCCCCTCCCTGAGCTTGGTTCTGCTGGAGGTCTCTTCCTGTTAAAAGGGAGTTTTTCTTTCCCACCGTTGCCAAAGCAATTGCTCATAGGGAGTCATATGATTGTTGGGGTTTTCTCTGTTGTAGTATTGTAGGGCCTACCTCACAGTATAAAGCACCTTGAGTTAACCGTAATTGTGATTTGGTGCTGTATAAATAAAATGGAATTGAATTTTTAAACCTGGTGTGTGTAGTGTGTTCAAGTAGTTCAGTCTTTACTGCCTTTTTAATAATACATCAGCAATTCTCAGATTACAGGGAGGTGCAGCAACAGCTTGAAAAGAAAGAAACCTTTGAAAGTCTGGAAACTCTACAGTCTTTTTGCTGTAAAACATCTGATTTACTTTACAGATATCAATCCAGCCTCCTAACGTGGACTTTGAGGCTCTTTAAAAGGACAGATGACTCGTGCAAGGTGTCAAGACACTTGCTCCAAAAGACACATCTGACACAAAGTTTGTATTCGCCACTTTGGGGTGAGAACACATTCGATTCATATACCACACAAATTTTCATATTGGTTCAAACATGCAGAGTTAAACGCTGCATTGTGTCATAAGTAGACAACACTTTACACTTAACTGTTTGCTGGAACACTTTCTGAGATTTTCTAGTACACTAATCGCATCAGTATTCCTCTCAGGGAAAGTGAGGAAAGATGTTCCTGTTATGGTGAGTGGGAAGATCATCTTTCAGCCTGAAAACTTTGGCTCGAGCCCAGTGTGTTGACGGACATCTCTTCCTGCTGATGTGCCCTTTAGCTACTCACTGAAAACTTGCCAGCCCCCAGAATGACTGCTCTGTAGCTGACCTCCCAGTTCTGTGTGCAGAAGGGCAAGTCAAAGGAAAAAATCCCTCCAGTGATCAATGCAGTATTAATTAACAGAGCTGAAATATAGTACAGTGTGTGGGCCAGAGTATGAGTCTGAATCTCCAGCCCTGGAAGTCTCCAAGAAACTTTGGCTGTTTAGTTAAAAAAGCACAACCTTATCTACAGTTTCATTCAGCACAGTAGCTGTTCTTGAGTGTATCACACAGTCATTGTCATAGAGCAGGTGACCAGTCGTGGTATAAGAGCTAAACTACTACAGTAACTTTACCAATTTTTTGCTATTCTTAAACTTTCTTACTGATAGGAACATCGATTCCATTAATCGTAACAAAGTGGAGTTCAGCCATTAGCTTTGAGGTAAGATCATGTATCATGTCAATGTCTGCAGGACTCGTGCTGTAAACACTGTGTGGCTCTTTTATTACTCATGTTGCCGGGGTGAGATTCTGTTTGCAGACAAAGTTTTGTGACCTATTTTCTCTTCGGGGACAAAATGCAAGCACTCGTAATAGAGTCATTAAAGTTTAAAATCGACTAAAAAAGTCTAGTTGCGAGCTGGGCTGCTGTAGAGGGCAACACCAGTAAGCTGAACTGGACTGTGCTCACTCTAAGAGCTTGGTATTGGTGCGACCCTCAACAACAGTCCCAGTTTCTCATGGTGCATCCCTCCACAACAGTCCCATCTCATGTGGCCCCTTGGCAAAATTAATCACCCATCCCTGTTCTGGGTGGATAAATATTACTGCAGGCCAATAAAAAAAAACAAAATAAAACAACTTAGACTTTCAGGTAAACTTTCCCTTTAAGGTGAAGAAAGGTATTAACCTTATTTTGGGGTGCGCTAATGCTAGAGTAGTATTAAATATATGAGCACAGTCTTCATTCTTGCTTCCAAAAAAACCAAAAACTTGCATTTTGTACTTTCTGATTTTTGTTGCCTGGTGTAAGTAACGAGCATAGTTTGAATACTAGGAAGATAGTTAAAGTACATGCTTTTTGATGTATTTGGTGTATTTTCACATATGTTTAGGTAGCACTACAGATATCTCTGTTGGTTCACACAGATGTAATTGCTTTTAGTTGTTGTAAAGTTTCTCTTAGATAAATTGCACTTCAGTCATAAACCTTTTGGCTAAATTTTAGTTTAGGGACCAAGGTGGAAACTTTACTTTACTACTATACATGGGCATAGCAATGCATGTCAATAATATATTAATTCAAGCGGAAAGGGTTTCCCAGATGGCACAGGGGGAAACAGAAAAGAGTGTGTCTTAGTCCATCTGCCTGCCACCAGGAGGTCTTGTCACCTCAGAGGCGCTGAGGTGGAACAACTACTTTTTGTGTGTATTTTCCAGCTCAGCTAGAGTCACTGTGAACCTTCACCCTGACAGAGCGGCCGGCTGCCAGGCTGATGACCTCCTACCCCAAGCTTTTGCAAATACAGTTAACACTGACCCCCTAGGTGCCTCCAGCTACAGCTCTTTAAAAACCACTAACCACATCCTGAAATAAGACGACCAATAAAGACATTAAAGGAACACAGGGGTTTGTATGTTTTTAGCTAATTAAAAACATGTTTCTAGCTAACCGCTTCAGTTTAGAAGGTGAATTAAGAAAATTAACCTGCGTATAATATTGAATTAAATGAAATACAGAATAACTGTAGCAGTTACAATAATCACTGATTATAATGCAATATAATGCAAAAAAAAAAGGCTCATTTCTATTGTTGCTGTGTGAGCAATGGAATAAAACTGTAACACCAGTCAAGATGAAAGACACATATTGCTTCCAGCTGGCTTTATAATCTACAATAACAAAATGGGTTACTGAGAAATCATATTCTCATGGCTGTAGTGCTTTATCATGATTACTGAAGGACAGTTATTCAAAAAAAGTTCAACATTTAGCTTTTTTCTTTAACTGTTGAACTACGGCTTTCCATCCTGTAAAGGCAATTGTTAAATTAGCCTTTTTGTATTTAAGATTAAAGAATTATAACTTTTAAAACATCAATAGTGACTAAATCCAAAATATGATTTTCACATCAGTGTTTTATTATGCTTATTTAACTTGATTTCACAATATTGTATGTCATACGTATACTTTCTGGCAACCTCACAAGTTTCAAGCTGAAATCATGAACTTCTATGATTCATCAATAAATATAATAAAATTTTGGCTTCTCTTTCCTTCAAGGTCGTCTCCTTGGGCACCTCTGGACTGTTTCCAGTACTGCTGCTCTATTTATCTCCTTGGAGGTCTGAGCACTTGCTGTTATGCATTTGTGATGTGCACTGGATCTCCTTCAGTGCGTCCAAACGTCAACCTTTTTTTGTTTCTTTCTTTTTGGTGAACAGCGTGCAGGGTGGTTTGCTAGTGACAGTTGTGTTAGGTTGGCCAAGACTGCATACTTCACAGTTCAGGTGGTTTTACCAAATGTTCCTGCTCAGCACCTCGGGACATGACAGTAAGAACTTGGCATTGACGGTTTTGCCCTGCAGGAGGAATTTCATGATTCATTCATTAACATAACCCACTGAATGTCAAAAAATCCCAAAGAGATGAACTAGAAGCTCAGACTCTGCCTTCAGGCTTATGGTGTCTTCCATTGAAGACTTCTTCATAATATGGTGATCATGAATATGCATTTTGGGTCGTTTTGACATAGAAGTTTTTCAATATCTGTGCTGGTTTGATTTATGATAAAACCACAGCACAGACATGCAAGTGACAGTATGAGATTAAAAGTAGCAGTTGCTCTGTAGGATGTCCAGATGTGCCCAAAAATGGCTTGAAGTTGAAATTTGAAATCTGGTTATGTTTTTGTCTTATTTTCTTTTTAAGGGTAACGTTTTAAACTGTACGAAAAAACCTCCTATTAACAAGAAAAAGCTTTTCAAAGTCGATCTGTTCATGATTATTCTAGTTCATTATTCTCTTCGCTAACTGCATGATGTAAAATTCATAAGAATCCATATTAAACACTGCAGTGGATTACCTAGTTAGGGAAAATGGGTTATTTAATGCGTTAATGTGGATAATTGCGTACAAATAATGAAGCCTGACCTTGATAATATGAGTTTCTTTATGTTAAAAAAAAAAGCATTATCTAATCCACCCCCAATAAACCATAGATCACCAATTTGATATGAACACACTCGTGCCGATCTCATATGACTGCGCTCCCTGCAGTCATTTCTGAGATTTGTCAAGTCATATCTTGTCTCTGGAATAGAATTAGTATGTAAGAGAGGAGGCTGCAAAATTCACTTGTAGAGATAAAACTCTCAGAAGAGGCGATCATGAAAATGTCACTTAAAAGTTTTGATTATAAGTGTGTAAGTTCATAAATGTGTCTGAGGGAGTGTGTGAGCCATAAATGGGCTCATTGGCTTCCCTATTACGCCTAAGGATTGTTCAGTGGAGTGCACTGATTGTCCGATGCCACCTTTTTATGTCGACCTGCACAAATGTTGCCACAAAACTTGTATACAGACACACACACACGTACACGTACAGAGGTATCACCTTTTTGTTCAAGCATTCACAATCACATAATTTGGCAAATTGTTTTTCCATATAGGCACATTACTCATGCTGACAGTACATAAATCCATTTTTATATTGTGGGGAGTGACTCACTGTGACAAAATAATTAAATACTATGATGACGGTTTGGTTTGGTTAAGATAAGGTTAGGTTTTAGTGAGGGAGAAGTCTAGCCTGGTATCAGTTACAATTAGGTTCATGTTAAGTTTCTAGAAAATTAATGAAAGCCAATGCAATGTCCTGTGAAGTGAAAAAAAAAATGACAGCATGTGTGTTGCCTGGTTTAGGGTGCTTCAGAGGACGTTTGCACTCTGCTCATAAATAAAAGCCATGTATTATTCAGGGCTGCTCCTCCAGTTAATGCCCCTTAATGTGCCCAAACAGCCATAATGTACTCTGCAAGCAAAGGTGGCAGAGACCCCCTCACTCACACAAACACACCAGCATGAGCCCTCCACCCTTTAATATCACACAAAGTCTTTGTCAGCGTTGCTCTCAGGCTCTTATCTCACTCTCAAAAAAAATCCTAATTTTCTAAAAGATCCATTTTACTTTTCATACAAATTGCTCCTCCTCACACGGTCTCGCCATGTTTCCATCAAACTTTGCTTGATTCATCCCTAATTCTCACTCCTCCTCCCCTCCTGTCTCCCCCTCACTGTTTTTTTTCTGTCTGTCTCTTTTTTTATAAAAGCACATTTACAGAATGCAGTTATGAAAAATCTACCTCTCTTCACAGCCGGGGGTGCCAGCTCTCTGACGAATTTTGTCTAAGCAAGCTGAGGAGCTCCAGCACTGAAGCTTCCTAAGTACATAATCTTAATCAGATTTTAGAGGAAATTACACTGATTCCAGTGTAATTTCCTCCAAACTGTTCCCTGTTTACACAGAGGTAAACTGGATACAGTTTGAAGTAAAATAAAAAAAATCCCTAAAAATCCATGAAATCAGTTTAAGGTGCAGAATTCTTGCGCTGCTGCTTTGCTCGTTTGCATTTTTATGTTTTATGTTTTAATCACTCTGTAATTGATTTGCCTCTTTACCATCTGTGGTTTTAATTATTTCAGCAGTTTGTGATCCTGTTTTGTTTTGGTCTCTCTGAAGCACTGTGTGTGAAATCACTCAGGTTTTAAATTTGTCATTTGTTATTGTTAATTTTTAATTTTCTGTCCCTTTTGGGGGGGGGGGGGGGGGTTTTTTTTTTTTGGTGTTTTTTTTTTTTTTTTTGTTGTTTTTTTTAGGCTTTTC